>VYZX01033897.1:121780-201684 GCA_013401335.1 Brachypteracias leptosomus
CTGCCCGGCTGCCCGCGGGGCGGTGCGGGGCGGGCGCGCTGCGGTGGCCTCGGGATGCTGGGGACACCGGGAACGTGTTCTTTCGCGTTCTCGGCGGGGGTTAACGGCGGCGTTCCTCAGGCAGCACCTTCCCCGCTGTCCCTGCGGTTCCCCTCTCGACGGGGTTTGTCCCTGCCTTGGTGCTGCCGCGGTCCCTTTCCCACCCGGACTCGGGCGCTCTGACTTTGAGCTCCACGTACAAAGTCTCAGCCCGTCATGAAGTTTCTGCAGTAATCGCTTTGGCCATGTGAAGACAAAGCGGTACCGGGGACAGCTGGGTCTGTCCCCTGTCGATCGCGGGCCGGGCCAGCAGTAATCAAAGGCATATCTGTTCAGTTTTTCCGATGCAAATCCTGGCTCCATGGGACAGAGTTGGCTTTAGAGGCACCGTGCCACTAGTAAGGAATTCGGCCGGGGAAGGAGCAAGCTCTCAGACAGTTGTCTCACTAAGGAGCCTGTCCCCTCAGCTGATGGAGCAGGACAGGACCTAGAAAGTCCTGAGGTTAGCGCCCTGTGAAGTCAATGGCGACACCGAGATCCCCGAGTGCAGGTACAGAGCTCGGAACATAGTCGCGGCTCACAGGCACCAGCTTCCAGACTATATAACCTTCAGCAAAAAATCCTGCTTGAAAAGGGGACAAAGACAACATAGAGATGCTGGGGATGAGAAAGGCTAAAGACACCCCAGGTGGAAGAGGAAGGGATCTTTCAGGCTGGGGTGTGAACACCTGAGAGGCACCGCTGCCAGCACGGAGGTATCCACAGCTCAAAACACGCAGATGCCCCATGACCATCACATTGGCATGACTGTCTCAGCCGAGGCAGAAGATTGAGCGGGTTCCTCCTCCTGAAGGGGCTGTCTGAGGCTCTCAGCAATGCCTTGGCACGCAGGACCACAGGGAGCTGCTCGTGCAGCACGTTTGCAGTTACAGACTGGGCTTCAGCAGGCATTGCTGCCATTCCAGTACAGCCTGGGTGGGCAAACGTCATGGCTTGCTCCATGGCTTAACACCTCCTGCCTCAGAGTAACTTACAGCCATCCCAAGGACAGGCAGAATGAGTTGGGGGAAAGTTAGAGCAGTGTGATACTCCAACGTGAGTCAGTATTTTAAGGGTGCAAGACGAGAGTTTGGTTGTGTCTGTATACAGCTACACATTTTAAGTGCCATGTAAAATGACAAGCAGCGATGATAGTTAATAGTGTGCAATTTCTAGATGTTTTGTTCACCTTAATTCCATCTTCAAGCAATTAATTCATAGAAAAATTTTTAATCAGACATGAAGAGAAGCCTAGCTCTGAAGAGCATACATGCAATTACCACTCTGCATATGAATTGATGTTCTTTGTGTTGGGGTTTGTTTTGGGTTTTTTAATTTTTATTTTTTTTTTACTCCCTGGCTTATAATTAAAATTTGAAGACTGGCTAATAGTTCAGACAACTGGAAAGTTAAGTCCTGTATTTACCCACAGAAAAAGCAGGACATAGGCAAGTGTCTCTGCTCCACAGCATTGATGAGTCTCAGCCCTGACCTGGAGATACCTAGCCAACAGAGATGAGGAGGTAGTTTCCTCTGCATTAATTCCTTAGGGGCTGCTTAGATCTCCACAGTAATGACAAGCTCTGATTTCAGCACCTGTCCTCTGGGAACTGACCAAGACCCTCTCAAGATTATTGGGTGAAGAAGCTATGATGAAGCAGTCTGTGGCTAAGCTTGCCTTTTTATGTCTCTGAAATGGGGGAAAAGTCTTACATGCACAGACAAGAGAAATCCCTTAATGAGCACTCTGCACATACTTGCACCAGCTCCCTAAGGATACTACATTGTAATTACAGACCTAACACTGTCATTCTAAGAACATGGTTAAAATCAGTGCACAATCCAAATTAGCAGTGGTAACACACATTTCTCAAGGGATCAGAGATTCGTTGATAAGAACAGTGGCACCAGTGACAGCGCTTTACAGAACTAGCCAAAGTATTTGGTGGTGCAGTGCTGAGTATGGTGGACTTACATCAGGGCTGAATTGTCACCTTGTTCACTGCACATTGTCTGAGGATGACATTGGCACTAACACCTGAAAACACTGCACGTGCCCAGTGTGCTGAGTAAATGCACAGTATGCTGAGTGCATGAGAAATTTATGATTCTCACCCTGAGACTGCACAGAGATGACAACAAGCTGGATGTTTAGAGGAAGACTCACATGGCCAAACTTCACTGAGTATGTGGTACAGGGCGAGAGCAGTGCTAAAAAGAGCTTTTCACATTTTAATTTGAAGTTGCTCTTCAATTTTCTAACATTAGAAACACTATCTAGGATCTGTCCTCAAATACAGCACTAGTGCAGTGTTTTGCTGAAGTGGAAACGGTTAACTCCTTGCTACAGATCTTGGAGAAAGACTGATGAGAGGAGAAAGCAGTTAACTGTTTCTGCCTTTCCTGCTCCAGTGTCTGAAGGAAATTTCACTAACTCAACAACTCCACTTTGAGGCCATGCAATGCCAAGCCTGATTGTGTACGCAGAGAAAGCATCCTTTCCCTTCCCCTGTATAGCCCAGGCATCTCAGCAGATCCTGTTCTCAGCAGTGGCTCTTTCTCCCTCCCTGTTCAGCCAGGCACCAGAAAGTCTGAAGAAGGCAGAGACACAAGAGCGCAGAGTGAACTCCCTTCACCCCTGTGACAGTAGCACACAGAGGCAAGTGCCAGGCTGAGCCCTGCAAAGAGGGGCAGCCACAGAGGCACCATGCACACCAACCCTGCCACAGCAGGTGCCACGCTCCGAGGTGGCTACAATACTGCCAGAGGTGATTGCACCTTCCAGTCAGCCAGGACAGGAGGTTTCTTCTTTTCCCTCTAAGGAGGTGCTGACACATCAAACTGTTTTCTGGAACATATTTGGAGTACAGATGTGCAAACGTATCCCACAATTGTGCAGGCCTGCTGCCAGGAGCAGGGGTGCCCCAGGAGCAAGCTGCATGGGACAGGGAGAAACTGCCAGTGCAAGGGTGGGGAGCAGTGAGGCAGCAGTGCTGGAAGTGGGGTCATACTCCCATTTAGAGGAGTGGAGGGAGAAGGGTGTGTACTTATCATTTACAGAGCCTTTCTGAGCCTCCACTCTACCATCCCTGCACTCAACTTGTCTGTCACTTGGAGAGGACCTCTGAAGCACCTCCAGTTAGCCAGGAGGCAAGAGAGAGGCTGCAGGAAGGCTTAATGGAAGCATTTCTTGCTTAGTGAGAGAAAATACCAGAGGAGAGGTGTTTGTTAGATGTAGGGGAGGGAAGAAATTGTTCTGATTCAATCCAGGAGGAGCCTGGTAAGGTGAGAAGGCAAAGAGCAACAGGTACCCACTCTCAGTCTGTCCCTTTGCCAGCAAGAGCTGTACAAAGCAGCTACACCAAAGAGCTCCTTTTATGGCAGTGCCACCGAACATGGCCAGGAAGGTCAGGCAGAGAAGCAGCAGTGCTTGCTGCAGACACCTTGCTTTGACCCTGATTCCTGCTTCATTACAAGGTAATGAGTTGCCTTGCATGCAACCACCTTCCCCATCAGGGGTATAGTGTATTGCTGCTGAAAGGACAAAGTGGCAACATTTCCTAGACCAGGGCCTGGCCTGATCCATGTTTTCAGGGGTCTGCTCCTCCTGACAGTGCAGAGAGTCAGAGTAAAATCTGGCCTTCTTACTGCATGATTGCTGGGGAGTGACTGGCTTCAGGGGTCATTACATCCCAGTGACACAAGGTACAGGCACATACCCAGCACCTTTACAGCATCCCCAGGAGGTAACAGACTCACACTCCCTGGCCCCAGGGAAGTGCCATTCCAAACTTTGTGAGCCTGGTCCACAAATATTTCTTTTATTTTGCTCTAGGCTTCTGCTTAAAACCGATCACACTGATCTAAATACAGATTCAGGACTTTACAGGCTTAAGAAAGCAGCCTGGATACACTTGGGTGCTCCCAGCTGGAGGGTGTGAACAGGTAGCTTTCATGTCAGCCCTGCTGCTGAACAAGGTGTCACAGAGATGGGGACAAACCAGGTCATTCAAAGCCCAGCCATGCACAGAGTGTACTCAGCAGGCTCTATGCAGAGGGAGAGAAGCTGTAGCCCTGACCTAGAGGAATGTGTAAGCTCAGCAGGGGTGCCTTGCCTTTTAAAATGCTGTCAAGAGAGAGTTACATGCTATGGACCTTTCTCTAACAGGTGACAGACAGGCCATCCTTACCTAGCAAGCCAGATGCTTCCTAGAGCATTGGAGTGATACGCAGATGTGTAAAGTTTGCACTGCACCTGCACAAACTGCAGTATCACCACAGGCAAACTGAAGTGATGGAGAACTGATCCTTTTGGAGCCTTCTCCCTGTATGCAGTTTGGAATAAGGAGGCTGCTTGAGAGGTGTGCAAGCCAAGGTCATCATCCTGGCAGGGCAGGGACTGCTGGTGGGCTGTGAGCTCAGCATCCCTGCTCTAAGGGACAGCTACTATGCAGCAGCCCAGATGTGCTCCCTCTGCTCCCTCGGTGGTGGAGGAGGAATGAGACCTGAAGAGCGTTGCCATCTCTGTGCTTACAGCTGCAACCTGGTTAGTACCACGAGTAGGAAGGGGGACAGGTAGCAATGTTTGTGATGACTCACATGGCATGTAATACTCAGTAAATACCAAGGCAGGCAGAATGTAGGTGTACATACAGCAGACAGCAGTAGAGACGTATCTGACCCATTTTGGATTCCTGCCATCTACTGACTAGTATATTCTTCTGCAATCACAGTACAGGCTTCTGATTAAAGAGAGCATTTCCAACACCTGAATAAATAGCCTTTCTCATAACAGCACATCTGAACAATAGAAGTGCTAAAGGAAGATTTGAAAATATGAGTGGGAGAATTGTTACATGCAGAGTTATGACCTTGAAAAAACAGCACTCTTCAGCTGTCGCTCATTAGACAGAGTTCACACAATGAATAAGAACTGAACCCTCCTGAGGCCTGATTCAACCCCCCTTTTATTCAAAGACCATACTTTCTCTGACTTAAAATCTGAATTGGACACAAAGCCAGTACATTGCATCCTGCTTAAAGGAGAACAAATAAATTGGCTGAACTTTAGCTCAGATATTGGAGCAACTGAGGGGCACTGCAGCACGTTACAGTAGCACTCCTAGGCTGAGGGGAACAAAGCTGCTGCTAACATGCTTAAAATGAGTCACTTCCTATTGTAAAATGAGTGCTTTTTCTTTAAGGAAAGAAGAATCATTATGAGAAAAAAATAGATTCATTACCGTGTCCTGCACAGAAATGGTGACAGCAAGGTGGGCACATGGGAGTGATTTAGTTTGGTCACTATGTCTGGAGACTGTGGCCACTAAAGCCTTGGAGCCTGAAAGGCAGCATGTGGCTGAATCCATGCTAATGCAGAAGAGGACTTGATTGCACATCACTGAACACCACTACAGAGTACAACTGCTAGCTTTGGTTTTCTTCTGCCACTTTAGTAGGAAACAGCACTGTCAGGGCTGTAATGATAATGAGGTGCAATATTTGGGAGGCTCAGTAGACTATGAAGTGCACAACCTTGCATGGCAGGCTGCTAAAATGGATTGGGAAGGAAAAACTCCAAAGGAGATTTTTCCTTGAAATGACAACGACACAAAAGAGAGAGCACAGCCAGTTTTCACGGTGGGTGGGTAATGCAGAGTCCCCAGTTGTTAAGAAGTCAAGCCATTCAGAAGCACTAGGCAGTCTAATATCCTGCTGTTCTTCATCCACCCCCTTACTTAGTTCTCTTCTCCTCATCCTCTTTCTGCTCCCCTCCATAAAATGGGGGTGAATCAGCAGAAACAAGCCAGCAGGAGGAAGCCTTCATCTGCATACGTCAAAACTATTTACTGTAGGCAAACAAACAGCCTGGAGATGTCCTGACACGGTGTGCTCTCTGCTTTCACACACCAAGTGCAAAGCAATCCCTGGCCACAAAAGCTTTCACCTTCTGTTTCAGGTGGTCTTTTTGAGCCTTTAATCTCTTTTCCCATTAACTGAGATACCAGAAAAGGAAACAAAGCCAAAATTTACCCCTTGAGCACAGGAGACTTTGCACACAATTTCATTTTCATTCTGCAGAATAAAAGATACATATGTATGTAAGGATCCTAAACCCCAATGTCCAGAGTGCTGTTCGTACTGTTCTCAGGGTGACCTGATGGGAGAAGATGGTGTTTTGTTGCCCCCAGGACATTAGTATGGTCGTGCAGGAGGATTGAAGTAGAGGCAACCAAGTAGGACCAAAATTAGCAGTACCAAAGATGACTACAAGGAGTTTTATCCCATTACCCATGGAAGAAGAGAGAAGCCTGGCTATTGGAACAGCGAACACATCTTTACTGAAATTGTTCTCTTCTACCACCTGAGAGTCCCTGGAATGTAGTCATTGAACTTCTCCATCTTTCAATCATAAGGTGCATTGACTGCGTGGATAGATGCATTAGAGGTTGGGTTTGGTTTCAAGAGAAATCACCTGTCAGTTACATCAGACTAGGATACTTCACAAACATTTGTTCATTCCAGGTGTGTTTTCTTCAGTGTCCAGACTGGCACCACCCCAAAGACTGATATATTTAGTGTGGATGCAGTATATTCTCTGAGGGAAATAAAGCCAAACTGCAATGGTTTTAGATAGTCTGTAACTTCCTCCATATTGTGTAAAATTAGGATAGTGTCTGCGAAAGTTTGGTCATGGGGTTTGCAAGCATGAGCTCCCATTGCATTAGCTAATGCTTTAGGAAGACATAAAAACTTTGGTTTTTAGCAAAACCACAATCAACAGTAAAATCCTCTTAATTATTCATGTTTAGTAAAGAATTCATGCCAGGTCCCTTATGAAATCACATCCTGCCTCCATCCTAGTAGTCCCATCAAATACCTTTGGCACCTGCCTCAGTGCTTTGGCATTCAATATCAAAAGGGTAGAATGGTTTTGTAACCCTTGAGCTCAAATTACTCAGCTTGAGACCTCTTAAACTTCACTGGCAGCCCACATTTAGAAGCCACAGACACCTGCCAAATGAGACACCCGAATGGTCTTGAAAATCTGTCTGTCCAGATACATTGCATGAATAACCAAATTCCTTTTATGATTTCTGCATTATTTGGCAGAATGCTTTTTCTCCCCCCAGCACCAATTTCCATTAGAAAGCTTTCCTGCTCTGGTAGCAAAATGAGAGGCTAGATTTTGTGATGTGAGTTTTAGGCATTTTTATCCTAATGTAGGTGCCTGTAAGAAAGGCTTCAGGGGGGAATGTCTGGGAGTCATTAGAGGCTTTCTGCACTGTAGGCCCAGCTCAGGAAAGGTGGATGAGGAAGGTGAAGACAGCAAGAGAAGAACCAGATCCCTGTCACATTAACACACGTGTCACCAGTGAGTGCATACTGGGTCTCCCTGCATCTTAGCCTAGTGTTCCTTCTGGGCTGTTCTCATATTGCAAAAATAGCCCTATTCTATAAAGACCAGGGAAAAAACCTTGCTCTGACAGTCTAGGAAAGACAAAATCAATGTGATGTATTACACCTGTCTGCCAGACAAGTTACTGCACTTAACCCTGAGTGGTTGGCAAGGCTCAAAGTGAATACCTGGCCATTGGTCATTACCATGTCCATGCTCTCCAACAGTGAGGACATGCTTTTGGCTGGATTAAAATCCTCTGACCTCAGTGACCAGCCAGTGCCCGCCATGGAGCAAAGTACCCCATTCACAGCATCCTTCCCCAGGGCTGCCTCAGCTAATAAATGCTGTCACTGAGAAAAAAGGCTTCATCAGAATCTGGCCTCTGACACCAACTCATTCATTCACCTGTGACTCACAAGTGCAAGGCCATGCCGTGTTTTCTCTGGCAGTCACTGACCCAGTCTCCTGTGTATGGAAGGGAGTTTGGATTATCCTGGACATGAGCTTGATCATCCTCCACTACCAAGTTCACTTTTACCCTCAGAGCTGTTGTGGGCTGTTCCTGCACTAGGATTTCTAAGCGCAAACCACATGAGAGCCTTCCTTCAAAGTATGCAGCCTCCTCCAGTGACAGTGCTGCATCTGTGCCTGACGTAGTTTTTGTGATGCTCATTTTTTTTGGCTCAGATCCCTCTCTGTCCCCTGGGAGATGATGCAGGCACTGGCAGAAGGTGCTGAGGGCCCATCCTTCCTGAGGGTGAGTGGGTGTGTGCCATTCTGTGGCACTCAGACAGTTGAACAACAAATAAATCCATTTATTTTAAAATTCAGTCCTCACAGGAACTATCAGGGAAGAAAAACACTTGTATTGCGCTAATTATATTCTATAAAGTATATCTTTACACTTTATAATACTTTAAGGAAGGATCTCAGGATTGATAAGATAATAAAAGGGAAGAATAAATTATATTAGCCATGAGCAGGCCCTGTTCGTGAAGGTCATCTCCACCTTCTGTACATCCCCATATCAGCTGTAAGGGAAAACATGGATTTGTCCCATCTTCTTTAATGACAAATAGCATCCAGGGATCATTTTAAAATACCATATAACCAGCTGTAGCCAACATCATTAATAAACACATTTACTTTCCCACCGCTTTTTTTTTTCCTTCAATAATTCCTGTTATATATCCTCCATCAGAAACCACCCATTGTCATGATCTTCTCCAGAGAGGTCCCACATGAAGTAAAAAGGCTGAACATCGTCCTTATCTCTAGTAACTACTGGTGAATGACTGTGTTAGTAACTGCAGTCAGATCTGGCTACTGGACAGCACCTGTTTACATTTTCATATTGCCTCTAGCTTAAAAGAAATAATATATTCCCATTAAGCCAAAACACCACTTTTTCACCATGTATTTTTAGCATATTTTACTTACAGTCCCAGAGTTTCTAAATCTAAGGTGTTGCTAACATATTTTTTAAAGCAATTTAAATTTCCCGTTCAAAAACCATCTCTCTCTGTGCCTGTCAGGTGACTAATGCAAGGCCTGCAGAGTAGTTTCATACATTGCACAATAATTTGTAGGGATCCTAGCAACAACTGTGTTCAGTAAGAGGTGTCCATTATATTCAGCGACCTAATGTTTATCACACTCGGTAAGCGACACTCGTGGCTACTTCATTTAGGTAGTTTATGATGCTGAACTGCTGAACCACACAGCGGGCCCTATTCCCATCTCAGCGGTGCTACCACTTGTGTTGTAAAGGCTGTTTCACTGGACAGGCTGATGAGTATGTGCAAAATGCTCTCAATAAAAAAAAAACCACCACCACCAAAGCCAAAGCTAAGAAGCATGCCTATTTCTTCTTTAGACACATGCAGTTGCTCCTGTTTAAGCTCACACGCGGTGATAATCAGTGGAAGGAGCTCTGTGAACCACCCCACCACCCCCCCCAGAAAGACTGTGGTTAGACACTATTTAAGCTATGACTGTAATCCACAAAACAAGCAGCTGGGGAAAAACTTTAGGTCACTGGCAGTGCTTTGAGGAGGCACAGAAGATGGCCTGAGCTCTGCAGGCAAGGCAGCACAGCTTCAGTACGGGAAGCAAACCCAAATCCACGTGAGAACCAGAGTTACTCCTAAAGGATCCTGCTCAGATACACAGGACCTCCAATAGCATGAATTTCAGTGCCACAATTGGTACTCGGAAGCTGATTAAGTCAGGGGATATGTCAAAGGAGAGATGTAAATATCCCATGAGGAAGCCTGGCTGGGTTAGAATGTTGCCACATTTTGATCATTGTGGACCAATGGTGTTTGTGTATCAGAGACTTCCAGATACTGGGTCTCAGAGGAATCCTCATGACTGAAAGGAAGGAATTGAGACTCTACTGTGTCTTACAGTTGCTACTTATCATCTGCTTGTGGCATCTTGAAGCTTCAGCCAGCTAGTCCCTAATCAAGCTGTGGTTCTCAACCAGATATTTATAATTCCAGAATACTGCACTGCAGCAAGCAACGCTAGCATAAATTCCCATCTGTCATCCCCTAATCAACTCCCAGCACAGTGATCAATCTTTTTCAAATTCACATTATCTTAACCACTTAGTATCTAGAAAAAACATTGCAATAAGTAAGTAGTATACCATCCAGGACAATTCAGGGACGTTGACCTATCCAGCAGCCGTCGCTTCACATACATAACAGTAGAGACCTATTTCTGTATCTCCATCATCGTTCTCTGACATAGTCCTCATCACTAATTATAATATTAGTGTAAGAATTAGGGTAAAAAATGGTTGAAATGTGGTCTCAGATGCTTTTCCATTCCTTTTTACACACAGTAGGTAACTTTTGCCCCCCGGAGAGCTCATGGGGCATCAAGTAGGCACCCAGGAGTCACCAAGAAGATGGCAGAAGGACACAGATGTTGACACAGAGCAAGTGTTCCCACCAATTTCCCACTTTATTGAGCTTTCAGCAGTGTTTGAGGACACACCAAGGACCAACTTAACACTGCCTAGGAAATGCGTGAAGGACTGAGACATACAGCTCATCTTTGCTTCCCCTAAACAGCCTGCAGCAGGAAAACCACTCCCAAATCCTGTGCTGAGACACTGTCAATTTGGAAACTTTCTTTTGCGCCCCAGTATATATCTGTTTTCACAAAGTAAGTGATATTTCATATCATTCACCCAGAAAAAGCTCTAATGCGATCCTAGTGAAAGCATTTCCAATACAACATACCATAACCCTTGCAGAAAAATTGGATAGAGCTTGCATGTACTTTGTCAGATCAATTTTCTAATCCGGCTCACCAAGCAAAGCTCGCTGGCATTAGACGAATAACCTGCATTTCAGTACATGCTGTTATTGCCATTGCTGGGAACCCTGAGAAAGGCGGGGGAGAGGGTAAAGAGGAAAAGAATGCTCATAAATCTGCTCCTGCAGAAAAACAGGAGGGGAGAACCAAATAGCAGGACCCCCAAAGTGGGCGGAAGGGATGGGGAGCAGGACTGCTGTGCCTGGACAAGGCATAGCTTCAACATCCCTGCAGGAGCTCCTCTGACAGTCAGGCTGGAGTTGCCAGCAGTGACCAACATCCTCAAACATCCCCCTTGCTGCACACTGTCTCCAGCCTCTGGATTGAGTCAAATCCAGAAGATTTAAAGAGAAGATGAACCCCATGGGTCACATCCAACATCTGTGAAGCTGAGCTGCTCAGCCTGGCTGGCCAAAACCAACAGTGGCTGCACAGTCATGATAAACATTCCAGCTCGAGGATTTCCTTGACAGTACATCACTCACTGTACGTCTAGGGCTCATCAGCAGGCACAGCAGAGACATGTCATAAGCAAGTGAAAAAATGACACAGCAGTTCTGACTGTATCACACCCCCCTCCCATGTCTGCTCTGAGCTGAAATCAATGCAGTTGCATTCCTGTTAATGGAGAGCAGAATTGGGAAAATTCCCCTGAAGGTGATTTCAGACAATACTATTGGAAAGGTCATGGTTTGTTTGGTTTTTTTAATTTAGGGAAGGAATCAGTTGATTGTCATTTCCCCAGTGGCAGAAACCTGCTCCCAGACAGCAGGCTTGAAAGGCATTTATGTAGGAGGAAGCTTTCTCCAGTGCCAAGTAAAACAGTTAAAAAACCTGAGCATTTTTAGTTGTAGGCTATATGTCCTAGGTCATCATTACCTTAATGTCAGCAACTTCCTCTCTCTCTGATTTAAAGGAATCCTTACAATTACTGTTGATTTGTTTGGGGAAATCCATCAAAGCTGGCAGAAATGTTTGAAGCACTGAATGCACCAAAGAGGTGATTTATAGAACACTTATGAAAATGTCAAATACAAACATTTGGCAGTCTCTTGTATGGTAAACCAGATCTCTGATTTTTAAGTACTACTTCAGGTATTTCTAGCCAAGGGATATAAACTTCTGATGGGAACAATCTTGCCAGTCTCACTCCAGCCATACTACTAGTAAGAATAATAGGATTCCCCCTCCCCCTGCCCCAGATTAAAGACTACACAGTAAGTTCTAAACACAAGCAAGTAAGGTTTGGCTACACCTTATCGCTCTAGGAAAGCTCTCACAGGCTCCGTGCTGGGGAGCTCTGCCTGGCCAGAGGCTGTAGGACTATGCCCTTGCTATAGCATTGCTTATAGCACTGGTTCAAGCAGCCATTAAGTTGTATCTTTAAGTTGAATCACTGCTTTAGAAGGCTGAAGCAAACCAGACAGTGAAACAGCATAGAATCATCTAGGTTGGAAAGACCTTTAAGATCATTGAGTTCAAAGGCAGAGACAAGTTGCTTGAGCTCTTCACCACAATATTAAGTGTCATGAAATATATCTAGGTGTGGCTTAGGTGATGGGTCTGTATTGTGGCCAAAGAGTTGCAAGCAAAAGCTTTTTCAGACAACTCAGGGATGTTTACACTTAGGCTGAATCAGAACATCCATCATATGTTTGATGTGACCAGGCAGGGTTTCCTTCGAGGCTCAGCTGCATTGTTGCAGAGGAAAAATGCCTTCCAGTTGAAGGACTTCTAAGGAGCAGCTCTGGGTAAGAAAGCAGGTTCCTGTGGAGCCGATAGTTTCAGAGGTGGGAAGAGTGATGCTTCCCCAGAGCCCATCTGTCAGAGAGTGGGTCAGACAAGCAGGACTGATTTACAGGAGGCCTACCCTGGGCAGAGCTGAAAACCTTAAAGAGTACTGCAAAGCTCTCGGGAAGAGCTGAGGACATGTCTTTCCTGGGAAGTCCTTCTCTCAGTTGAGATCCCACTCAGGCAAGAGAAAGTTACCTAATCCAGGTGGCTTTGATTTCAGTTCTTTTTAGATAGAGTTCAAAACTAGAACAGGCAGGCATCATGAGCAGGGATGAAGAACAAAATCTCTTTCCAGAGTCTGCCCCACCCTTCTCATTTGTCACTTTAAAAAGAAATTAAAAGCAAGAGAGGAAATTCTAAGAGAGAGTGAGAGGTATCATTTTTTTTCTCCTGCTGCCCCTGCCTCCCCACACACAGGCAGGGGTCATCAGGATGCTGCAGCCATGCCCACAGCAGCAGCAGAGCCAGGGCCATAACTACCCCTACCTCTGCTCCAAAGAAATAGCAGAAGGCTGCTGGACACTTCCTAACCCTATGTGTCTGAAGTGAAGGTCCCAGCTTTCTCTGTCCCTCATCCTGGTCTGCTGGGATACAGTGTCAGTGTATTCCAAAGCTGGGAGCAGGGCCACATTCTCCTCTCATTGCAACAGCTTCTCCGAGCGACCCAACTGGAGTGTTTTCCTTTTGGTTTCTTGGACCTTAATAAAGGCAGTTACATTGCTAAGTGCTTGAACAGAGCTAATGCTCTAAACAAGTGCTCAGAAAAGTTAGTGTTACGTCTTAATAGCCTAACTCTGTGTTTCTGTCTCCACAGCAAACATCTTGACAGTCATCATCCTTTCCCAGCTCGTGGCTCGCAGGCAGAAGTCCTCCTATAACTATCTTCTAGCACTAGCTGCTGCTGACATCCTGGTTCTCTTCTTCATCGTCTTTGTTGATTTCCTCATGGAAGACTTCATCTTAAACAAACAGATGCCTCAGATACTGGACAAAATAATTGAGGTCTTGGAATTTTCTTCCATCCACACCTCCATTTGGATTACGGTTCCACTAACAATTGATAGGTATATAGCTGTGTGCCATCCGCTGAAGTACCACACAGTGTCCTACCCTGCTCGTACTCGAAAAGTCATTGTAAGTGTCTATATCACCTGCTTTTTGACCAGCATCCCCTACTACTGGTGGCCAAACATTTGGATTGAAGACTACATAAGCACATCAATGCATCACGTCCTCATCTGGATCCACTGCTTTACCGTTTACTTAGTGCCCTGCTCCATCTTCTTCATCCTGAATTCCATCATTGTGTACAAGCTGCGCCGAAAGAGCAACTTCCGACTGCGAGGGTACTCCACAGGGAAAACAACAGCCATCTTGTTTACTATAACTTCTATTTTTGCCATACTTTGGGCACCAAGAATAATCATGATATTGTATCACCTCTACGTGTCGCCTATAAACAACAGCTGGGTGGTGCATATTGTGTCGGACATCGCCAATATGTTAGCACTGCTGAACACTGCAATTAATTTCTTTCTCTACTGTTTTATTAGCAAAAGATTTCGCACAATGGCAGCTGCCGCACTGAAAGCCTTCTTTAAGTGTCAGAAGCAACCTGTACAATTCTATACAAACCATAACTTTTCCATAACAAGCAGCCCTTGGATTTCCCCAGCCAACTCTCACTGCATCAAAATGCTTGTTTACCAGTACGATAAGAATGGAAAGCCTATAAAAATATCACCATGAAAAAGGCAATAGTCAGAGTTCCTGGGTGCAAGTTCTTTTCAATTGGTTACATCTTCAGGATGTAATTTGCTGAAATGGCTGTTTTGAAGAGGGGTCATTTGATTTCATTTCCCTGGGAGACCAAGGGCAGATCAGACTCTTAGGAGGGAATAGGAGCACTCGATTTTAGGAGCGAAAGTGAGAAGGCAAATGCCTCCGTCTCTTGCACAGCATTTTGAATGTGCTTCAGAGTCCAAGTCTTAGTGTTCAGTCACACTCAAATGTTCTGCATCCCAGCACCAGTGCAGTCCAAAGTCATTGGAGGATAGAAGCCACACAGTGTTTAATTACCACCTTTTAAAACACAACAGCAAAACCTTACTTGACCATACAGTTCACTATTGACGGAGCAAGTGGATACTTTTATGTACTGTGGAAGGTGTCATTTCTGGTGTGTGCACTTGCCAAAAATGATGTGTTGTTTCTGACACAAAACACCACCACACACAGTCCTGCTGTCAAGACCTTGTTGCAGGAGGCAGCCTGCAAGACAAACTGTGACAAGCCCCTTTTGGCTCATTTGAACAAGGCTTTAGGACTGATATAGTACCTGTGGCAGCTTTGGCAAGGAAACCAATCCTGCAAGTTGCCAATATTCACATATTTTAAATTGATATTTAAGAATGCGACCAAGATAGGGGAGCTCAAGGGAAGGAGGAAGGTTTCTAGAGCCAAGAACAAAAGCAGCATCTTTTTCCAGCTATTTCAGTTATGGTGTCTAAAGTGGCCAGGTCCTGCCTGATGCAGAGCTCCCACCAAAGCTGCTCCTGCAAGGTTTGGAGTGATCACAGCCTTCAGGTTCGTTCTTAATAAAAGATTCTCAGTTATCCCTCAAGTTCAGGCCTTTTGGGATTAATACAGAAAACCCTCAACCTAAGATTTTTCTCCTGACAGATTATGCCATCCTATTGCAGATTTGCCATCTAATTGTTAAAAGAAAACCCAAACCTATTTGTGAAAGAAATCCATTAAATACCCAGCAGCAGTAAAAACACAGATCAGCTCGGACTGAGGCTTTTAAATATTTACCTTATTTAAAGTAGCTTAACTTCTCTTCCTTCACACTCAAAAAAATCAGTATCCCAGCAATGCTGAGTGTAGAAAATGAGAAGATATTTACAGGAAGGCTGAAAATACATTTCTTTTAATTTCTCTTCTTTTCAGATCTTGGCATGTGGTCTCTCAGAGCCACATACCAGAACCTTTTTACTTCTATATTTGGCACTTAATGCAGCCTTACTGAATGTGAGAGCAGACTTCCTTGCATGGTGAACACAAGCACAATGTGGCCAGTGGACACAGCAGCTTCTCAGTAGCTGCAAATGAGAAGTAGCCTGGTGCTAGCACTGAGTTTGTGCTGTACCCATCTCCATTGCCAGCAGGGAGCTCGTGGTACATCAGGGCCTAACAACGAGGTCATCTGAGAAGGGATCCAGTCAGTCCCACTTTGGTGACATCTGAGGGCTGAAAGCATCTCTAAAACCCATAGATGGCTCAGCTTTGGTGTATTTCCCCTAAGAAATGCTAAGTCTACAAAAGCCCCGCTGAAGACAACAGCCTGGTTCCCTTCTGCCACAAAGGTTGTGTTTACACATCGACTTGTTCTGGCCTCCTGCAAGAGCAAAACCTACACCAGACCTGAGCACGCCTTGCCCAGGGGGAAGCAACAGCAGGTGGTACAAGCCCCGAAGACTGGGACCCCAGGCAAAGGCTGGTTTGTGTGTGGAGGGGCTTTCTCAGGAGAGATCAAGGCTACTCAGGTTGTTCAGGGGCACAGAGATGTGCACTTTGGGCAGCGTGCACCACTCAGTCCTCTCCTGCTGGCAGAGCAGTTGGGAGAGCTGCTCAGCACTCCTCTGTGAGGTGCTGGAGCACCCCGGGGACTGTGCTGGTTAGAGTGAGGAGAGGGGCATGTCTGGGGAAAAGGGGAGCTGAGAGCAAAAGCTGACCCATCCTGCCCTTCCCCCACCAAGGGGATGCTGCCCACCCAAATGTCCACAAATTCAAAGGGATCTGAGGAGCCTGCTCATCCTGTAGCCTGTTTGCCCCTGTGATCTCAACAAAACTTCACACTTACTTGCAATAATAAAGCATAAGAGGGATGCTCACCTTACTGTGTTTGTCACAGCAAGGTTAAAATTATTGCTTCCTTTGCCAGTGTTTTACAGAAATGCAGTTTTGTGGCCATGCCTTCTACCCTCCTCTCAGAAACCTCTCTCTGGTCTTTGTCAGTTGATAGTAACCAAAGTTACCTTATGAAAAAGGTACTGTATGTTTCATTTTGGGAAAAAACTGTATTTATAACTTATTTTTATTCTGAATTTGTTATGAGGAATGCTTGTCTGAGTTACATGTGAATGAGTCTGAAGTGCAATATCTGTCTAGATAAGTGGTTCATTCTTGAGAATGTATCTATTCAAAAAACTATTTATACAAGAAATTCAATATTCTACTTAATATAATAGTAATCTTACAGAAAATAGGGAATGTTTAGGGCTTTTATTTATTTAAAAAAAAAAATCAATTAAGTGCATGGCATATGCTGCCATTCACGTGGTGTAATTTATTAATTTTTGTAACATAATGCTTATCCTGCAAAGCAGCAGCAGCATCTGATTTTCCCTGTCCTGAAGATGGTGGGGTTTTTTTAGATTACCATATTTAAAAACAAAATCTTTCTGCATTAATTATTTTATTTCTCACTAAAAATAACCCATTAAATTGTTATAACTTCATTTGAAAAAATTCACAGTCCTTTTTCCATATCATCTTACAAATGACAAATTGCAATTTTCTTGTACAGTGGATTGGTCATTTCATTTCTGATAATATAGGGCTTGAAGAGTTTACCTGCAAAGCCCCTTGAAGTCAAAGAGAAGGCTGCTTGTGGGTTTTGTGGTTGGTTTTTCCAATCTCCATCAATTTAAGATGGCTTTAGATCAAGCCGTATCTTGTTAACAGACATTTGAAGCCTTCTTAGCATCCTGTTTGGATAATAAAGCCTTGACTTTTTAGGAGCTGCTGTTGATAATACTTGCCTTATTTTTGGTTGTGTGAAGCATCTTGCAATGACTGTTGCTAATTAGCCAATGTCTTGCTGTATTATTCGTACCTTCTAATTTTCCAATAGTAAAAACTTAACCAAGCACATAGTGTCATTATTTAGGGAAAAAGTACCCTGGAGACAAAACCATCTTTGTTGTGGAGATAGTCTTTTGTACTCTAATTTATATTTCAAATATCTACAATTAGAAAAAATAAGCTGTGAATGGACAGTTTTACAATTACTTATAGGTATATGTCCTTGAAGACCACAGCTAGGAACAAAATGCTTTTTAGATGAGTTGCTGGTACATAAAATTCTTGGACCTATCACCTATTTAAATTGTGAATATTGATATTTTCATAAGTAGACAATATATTGTGTTTGACAAACTTGTTTGTATTATAATAAATTATGAGATGGTGCATAACTTACTACTGTGTTTGGAGCTATTGTTTGATTTATATATTCTTATAATATACTTTTGAATTATAGATACTTACAATATACTACAGATAAGACCAGGCCTTGGTAACCGTTACTCGGTAAAACATGGCCTTGGGTCATGGGTGTTCACTCAGTTTTGAAAAAATTCTGAAATATAAACCATAAATTATTACTGACCTAATTCTTCATTTTGAACCACAGTCCCAGATGCTCTATGTTAAATTTAGCTGTTAAAGTCAATGAATCCCTCTCTCTAGTACTAGTAGAAAGTTGGACCTGAAACTGTTGACACCTGTCCAAAGCAGGTGTGGTGCCAGGAGACCAGTCTGATGACCCCAGTCACTGCTAGTGATGAGACACCCAGGCAGTCAGACCCAAGAGAGCAAAACACATCACCCTAATTCCCACCATCCATCAGTGGCAACTAATGGCATAAGCTTCCCTGCAAATAGGCTGTATTCAGTCACAGGAGCTGGGGCAAATGGGAGAAATGGCAGTTTGATTCAAATCGGGCAACAAAATGGGGCATTAACAGGCAGCCCAGGGAAGTGGGTGAGTCACCATCCCTGGAGGCATTAAAAAAGATGTGTAGATGTGGTGCTTAGTGAGAGGGTTTAGTTGTGGACATGGCCGTGCTAGGTTAACTATTGGACTCAATCTTAAAGGTCTTTTCTGCAAACATGAAATCCTCCCAATCAGCTCCTCCTGTTCACGCACGGGGTCTGTATGTTCTACAGGCTGGTCTCCTCCTGTCTTTGCAAGTCCTCCCATTTTGAGGTGGGCATCCAGAGCCCCTGCTCTATTAGCTGGTCGTCCCAAACCTTTTGCATTTCATATGTTCCATAGGGTTTTTCAGTCTGCTGCAGAGCTAAGGATCCTTCATGAAATACCACACTTACAGATTTGTGTGAGCATGATAAATGTATTATACCTGTTGCCAGAAATAGAAAGTGCAAAAGAAAAGAATCCTATGGTGATAAAATACAAAATACTAGAGATACAAAGTGGATTCAGGGCCTCAGGGGACTGCACATGGAAGAAGCCCAACATTTCTTCAAATGAAGAATACTAACACTATGCAGAATTCATAATCTTGCCAGATGCAAAACTTCGTGAGATCAAGCTCCTAGCTTAAGAAGTAACAGGACACTAAAAAATTATATATTTAAAAATATATATATAAGCAGAGTGGAAAGAACTGATCAGAAAAGTCCAATGTCCTAGAGATCAAGAAATGTAGGGTTAAATGCACAGGAGGAGAGATTGATCCAGAGAATGCCTGACCACTTGTCAGATCTCTCTGCTGTGAAAGGCTTGGGAGCAAATTTTAAAGGACAGCATCTAAGAGAGACAATTCAGGAGAAAGGGGCACTGCTGAAAGGGGCAGTGTCGGATTTGATGGAGCTTATCAGAGCTATTCCTTATGGAGGGAGCCTGGGATCTGCCCGTCTTGATACTTTTGTTAACAGCCATGGTGTAAGAAGTACTGATTAAGTGCACAGGTTATTTTAAAAAGGCGCTGTACTGTTGGCAGAGGATTGAAGGAAAGGTATTTCATGTAAGAACCAGGTGATCTTGAAGATTGAAATTATAAAAGTGGGATTAATTCAATAATAAACCCCAGGCTCTCCACTTGCCTGCCTGTAACAGTGTATTTGCTGTAAAACCTCAGTAGTCAGAAACAACCAAGAACCCAGTTGTGTCAGCTGGGCTTGAATGATGAGTCACCAACAGAAAGCAGCTGAGAAAAATCCCAGAATTTAAATCAGTCATTTCTAAAGATACAGTAGAGTATTAACTGCATTTTACAAGACTTCATGTGACATAGGCATATGTATCTATATATAAAGGAATAAATTGCAGTAGTTAGAGAAGAACTTGATAAAAAAACAGAGCTGGAACAAGAATAAGTGTTTATGAACTTTCCTTGGATAAATTTGCCCTGAAAGTTAGAAGACAGTCTAATTATCAAAGCGGGGAGGCTCAGCAAAAGCCTTTCCAGCAGCCCAGATCTCTCCCCTGGATTTAAATGGAGCTTGGTGGGTTCATGAATAGGATTATGAGATGAAGCAGGCAGCAGCGTGGACTGGGACCGTGCATCCCTGGAGTTGGCAGTCCCACAGCCCTAACCTGCACCAGCTCCCTGCACCTCCTAGGCAGCCTGGCAGGCTCTTAACTGAGCTCAAAGAACAGCAGAGGTGCCCCCCAGGTCCAGTGCCCCCACTAGGGCTGCTTTGAAGGAGATGGCCAGCATGAAAGCCATGACAACCACCAGCTGTTCAAAGCAATTCCTGTGAGCAGCCACAATTAACTCAGCAGCACTTGCTGAGGATGCTGCAGACAGGACCACTGCTAATGCACTCCCCATTGAACTCACACTGACTTCTGTCTCAGCTGTTCAGTTCTTCAAAAACCTCTCTAAACCTACCAAGCAGAGTAGAACAAAAAGCAGCCTCACAGTTATGAACTGTTAAATAATAATCCCACTATTAGCGGGCTGAGGCTGGATTTGCAAGATCTGCCTTTCTGACAGCATGCAATTAATTCCCAGGAGTTACCAGACACAACAAGGGGGTTGAAAGGCTCCAGCCTTTTGTAATAAATAAGTACCAAATGAATTTAGTATTAGCTTGCTACAGTGGACCCAAGACACAAATATTTATTGCAATTACAAAATTGTGTCCAAAAAGAAAAAAAGCTCATGCTGTCCTGCCTTTCCAACAGGCTAGAAACTCTGGTCCACCTATTTCTCACTCAGCACCTTCTTTTAGAAGGCTAAATGGACACGATAAAGTGCAAGTGAAAGTAGGATAATGAATATTATAGTTAGAAGATTAATTTGATGTAATACAATACACCAAAGACCTTCAGCTGAGCACAGCAGCTTGCATTGGTGCTATACAGCACAATGAAACAGCCCCTGGCTTGAGGTTTTGTCAAGGACACATGGAATCCAGGCACACAGCCTAGTGCTCCAGGAGGTCCATCAGGTGCAGGTTAGCCTTGGAAACACATCATAGGAACTGCAATAAAATAACACAAACAAAGAAAGGGACCCTATGATGCTGTCCTCTCTGTGGCAAGGAAAGAGACCCCAGGACAGGTCCTGCTGCTGAAGCCCAACTCCTAATGGGGCGGTGACCCCCAGATACAGGCACATCACTGCAGATGAACAATGGCCTTCACATACCCATACAAAAAGCAGCAAAGGGTTAGTGTCACAGGATGGATCAGCTTCTGGTGGTATAACACATCAGTGGTTCCCATTCTTGCAGTGTCACAGAACAGCGAGGCAGCCCAGCCACAGGAGATGTGCTTGGTCCCCTCACCAGCCCCGTAGATCTGCCTCAGAGTTGGAGTTCACCTTGCAAGGTGGAGATGCCTGTCACATAGAGAGCTCCCCATCAGCCACTCATCCCAACCAGCAGAGAGAAATTAATCTCAGCTGCTGGCAGTGCCCAAAGCACAGCCGAGGACTGCCATGTGCCATGGCCCCATGTTGCCTCCTTTGTTGTACGAGTGTGGACAAACAAGTCCTGCCTTCACCAGCCTCACTGCACAGTTGGAAAAGGCTTAGAAAAAGGGCACAAAATTCAAATGAGCCAAGACTTTTCCCTGTTGGATTTTATAACAGAGTTTGCAGCCCAGCCTCAGGACAGCCAGACTTTCCAACAACAAGGTTAGAGACATTCAACCTTGTGAATTGAATATCACTATAAACCTGGTGACAGGCAGTGGATTCCAGCAGTACCTTCCTAATCATTTGTCACAGTCATCTTTGTAAATTTAACTGATTATTCTGGACTGAGCTCTCACAGGTTTCTGTCCTGCAGGTACAGACCTTCAGCACTGCTATGTGAATGGGGAAGTTTGGGGAGGTGCTGCTACCAGCAACCCCCTGTCACTAAACTGGAAAGCACAGAGCACTGTACAGAAACCAAGACCAGAAGATGCTACTATCTTTAAATTGTAGATGTCAAATGAATCACATTGTCTACATCTTTTTGATTTGATGAAATAGTCTCTTCAAAATAGCATCTGTTGTTATTTATCACGTGTATTAATAGAGGTTATGTGGGGAAAAATATGCTGAAAGCTGCTTTATAGATTACAGCTGGCTCGGGTTAGAAGAGTACAGACTAAGTGAAGAGAACCAAGGTGCTTCTCATAGGTTTTGCTCCTGATACACCCCAATAGAGAAAAGTGTTCAAAATGAGAGTCCCCTCAGCACCCAGTATGGCCCAAGTGAACCAGAGGTGGTTCCTCCCTTCCAACACTCCACACGCCATCGGTGGGAAGGACAAGCAGCCCTGACCGTGCTGGCATGAAGCACTGTGCCCGGCTGCAATAGCAAGTGCCACGAGTCCAACCGAGCCGACTAACAGGCTCAACTGCAAGTCATCCAAAGCTGTGTGCATCCCAGAAGATCTCCAGCAGACATCTGGCCAGAGCTGTCTGCTTAATCAGCTGCCTGCAGGAAGAACCACATGCATAATAAACCAATTCTCATTTAAGCCAACACTGCACTGGTGTGACCTTTTCCAGGAGCGTGTACGTGTAAACTCCAGCAATCAACAGCGCAGCAGCTGCGTGCGGGAAGGCTCAGCCCTGACAATTCACCACTCACAGCACACCCCAGCGCACACCAAAGAGGAGAACGGCTCTTTGCATTTGCATCTGTGGGCACTGAGAGGGCAGCAGCACTCGCAGGGTGAAGATAAGGATACACACCTGCAGACTAGCTGGAGTCCTGCTTAACATGCAAACCCACCACACTCTATGTAAGCAACTGCGCCTTCAGAGAGGAGAATGAATGGGAAAGGGATGAAATTTGCAGTTTAAACAAACTACTAGNACATCAGAGGAGAAGGAGGGGGAGGAGAAGCTCCAGGCGCCAGAGCAGAGATTTCCTTGCAACCCATGGTGAACACATCATGGTGAGGCAGGCTGTCTACCTGCAGCCCATGGAGGTCAGTGCTGGAGCAGATATCCACCCGCAGCCCATGGAAGACCCCACATTGGAAGAGATGGATGTCTGAAGGAAACTGTGACCTTGTGGGAAGCTCAGACTAGAGTAGGCTGCTGCCAGGACCTGCGATCCCATGGAGAGAGAAGCCCACACCAGGGCAGGGCTGCTGGTAGGACTTGGGACTTCACAGGGGACCCACACTGGAGCAGTCTGTTCCTGAAGGACTTCACTTCATGGAAGGGACCCATGCTGGAGCAGTTTGTGAAGAACTACAGCCAGGGGAAGGACTCATGTTGGAGAAGTTTGTGGTGAACTATATCCCGTGGGAGGGATGGAGCAAGGGAAGAGCATGAGAATTCCTCCCAAGAAGGAAGGAGCAGAAACAACATGTGATGAAGTGACAGCAATTCCCACTCTCCATCCCCCTGTACTGCTGGGGAGGAGGTAGAGAACTCAGGAGTAAAGTTAAGCCTGGGAAGAAGGAAGGTGTCAAGGGGGAGGTGTTTTTAGGATTCAGGTTTTATTTCTCCTTGTCCTACTCTGATTTGATTAGTTAGTAAATTAAAGTGATTTTCCCAAGTTGAGTCTGTTTTGCCCATGACAGTAACTGGTGAGTGATCTCACTACCCTCATCTCAGGGGCAGCTATAATTTCTCTCCCTTGTCCAGTTGAGGGAAGTTTTGGTGGTCACCTGGTGTCCAACCAGGGTCGACTCACCACAGCACCTGGAGACATCTCAGCAGCTTCCCTCCCTCTGCAAGCTGCTGGGATGCTACAATGCTCAGCAGGTCCCTGACTCTGCACCAAGCCTGCCACCTGCACTACCACAAGTTGGTAGCTATAGCAAGAGTTGAAGAATCAATAGGTGTAATTATCATGAATAAAACTGCTGGAGTTAACCAGACAGTCCTGAGATTGGAGTCTGGTAATTGCTGCTGCTGTTCCTTTTGCTGCTTGGCAAAGCAGGTGTACTGTTCATTCATTCATTTACTTATTACAACTTTATTCCAACTTCAGCGTTATTTCCTTTCTGTCTGAACCAGTCCACGATTCCCCAGTCAGGTATACATGGGCATATCTAGCCTCTGGTTTGGGCAATGCTGGAAATAGTCACATCACCAGTTTTCCAATAAACAACCTTGCACATTTCACAATTTCAAGCTCTCATTTTACAGGCCTCCTAGGGCTACTGTGGGATTCCTGCTCCATGTTCACCACTGTGCTCCTTCTACTTTGCCAGTTCACATCCACCAGCTTTGCCCCTGTGAATGGACACCAATTCTTGCTCACCTTCCTGCATGCCACTTAGGCCAAAGTCCTCTGGTCCGTTCTGGGCTAGCAGGGCATCAGCCCGTTAAATGCTCAAGACCCAAAGCCCCAACACAAACATGTCAGAAAACAGATATCCCGGAGAAGAGGGGGTACGTTAAAACACCTCATCAGATGCTCTAGGAAGTAAGCAATAGTCAATACTCACAACCCATGGTATTCCAATGCCTCATCAGCCCTTTATCAGCATCCTCTACTTAGCAGTCTTGTCTGGACAGAGTTTTTGGCAACTTTCCCTTGAGAACAGCCCCACAAGCAGCAACAGTGTATGCAGCTTCTAGCAACTGCCACTTGACTTGTCCTGCCCACGAAATGTATTGTTCAACAGGCATTGGGCAAGGCCACAGTCAGGTATGTGTTTGGGTGCAGTCCCTGCTGGAATAAACACTGAGCAAGCAGCCCAAGCATCCAGCCAAAAATGGCGTGTTGCAGCTGCTTAGCCAGCACAGGCAGTGGGACCTCAGGGATGTTGTTGAGATGCACGTTATCTACTTCTGTCCAGCAAAACCTGCCCCATTGCAGAGTAACCTGCAGCCAACAGCTCCAAGGAGCCCCTTCTTCCCTTGCATTTTCAGTGTTTCACTATTCTATTAACCATAGGAAAGAGGAATAATCTGAATTGGAAAATGTTGGGTCCAAACACCCCTAAGTCTCCTTGAAGTGAGAGCCAGCAGGAGATGTGCCAGAAGAGGCTTTGCTCTCCTCCAGGCTAGAAGAAACCTTGGGAAAGGACAGCAGTTTTGGAGACTAATGTAGCAAAAAAGGCACGTGTAATTGTGCCTTGATTCCCTGCCATGGCACATTGCTGCTAAGGGACTCCATGCCCACAAAACTGGCTTTGGGCAAAGGCAGCCCAAGCCTGCACACCAGCAGTACTGCCCACATCTGCAGGGAGTGAGAGAGGAGGTACAAACACATCTCCTCCCTCTGCACCACCTGGCAGCACCAGCTCCCACGGCTGCAGCCTCCCTCTCCCCTGCTCCTCTCCCAAAGCAGAGGGAGCTGTCCATGCAGCACACCACCTCCCGAGAGAAAAGCCCACCATCATGTTAACATTAAGGCTCTGTGTATAATCACAGACATTAACTGCATCCCTTAATAAGGAGAGAGAAACTAGTGCTTGTTCAGTAACGACATCATGTCTGCCAAATGGTAGAATTACCGCGTCGCACCCAGCTGACATGCTGCAAGGTACCTCCCAAGCGTGGATTTCGCCACAATCTAGTGGGTGAAGGCAATGGCAGAGATAACTAATCCATGCTAACTTAGCTAAACAAACCATCCTCCACTCCGGCCTATATGCACTAGTTATCCTCTTGAACTCCATAAACCAGCAAAGGAGAAATATCAAGTAGATTCCTTCCACCTGCCCCCATCCTTTTTTTTTTATATGCAGTTAAGTTTGTCAGCATCTTTTCCCTGTTAAAGTCTTGGGGAGATGTGCAAGGACAAGTTATTTTTCTCTGCAGTGAGTCATCCCTAGCCTTGCCCACTTAGGGAGGTATTTAATTTACATCAGGAAGAGAAAGCTCCAGATGGTGGAAGATGCAGCCCACCAGCACCGTGACTGCGTCCCCCTTCAGCAATGCAGGACTCCTCTGCAGAGACCCAGGATCAGGGTTATGAACACTAAGAAAGCACCAGGCTCTGATCCCATCAGAGCTGTGGCTAAACTCCAAGATAGATGTGTGGGGCTATAGTTGAAACAGGTCCCCATGGTTTTTAAACCAGTTCCCCTTCCCAGGTCTTCTCTGGGGTCCCTCAGCAGATGAGGACAGTTCTGCAGGATAGCTTGTTTTGCAGGTGAGAACAGTGGGCAAAGTATAGCACTTAAACACTCAAAGTCAAGCCCAGCACAAGATACACTTACTCTCAGATCCCACTGAAAATTGAAAACTCTTGGAATTTTCCTCCTAAACCAGTCTTAGACTCAGGAACATCAGTGGAAGGTTTAATCTGTACCATGTGTCCAGGGTTTGTCAAGAAAAACCCCAAAACTGGGTGAGATTCCCTCCTCTCAAATTCAGAGAGGGTGGAAATGCTGCTGATGCTCACTTGGCCAAGATTTGCTTCTGAGTCTGGATGCAAAGGTGCTCCACTTTACCAAAAGCATTCATAAACCTAACTGCAAAGGGAAATTGTTTCTCCAGCCCCACCCATGCTTGGGTACCTCGAAGAAATGGGTCACATGTAATGGCTACACAGAGAGACAGCTAGGGAATTTTAATATTTCTTTCATGCCAAAAAGTATAAAAACTTCATATAATGGATTATGTCCCTTGTCTGCCCTTTATAAATTGCACACCTCAGGTTTATAAGCTTTTGGATCCTGTGCCCATCCTAGCACACCAGGACTTTGTTTCTACACCAGACTGCCCAAACCCCTCTTCTCAGAATCAGCACATGCACCCACATAACCTACAAATGGTGTAGATCCAGACCTGATCCATGTCTGGGTGTTCCTTTGACAGGACTCTCAAGCATGAAGGTGCAGAGCCCACCCAAGTGCTGCTGCAGAGCATCAGCACGGTGAGGAGACAACCACAGCCTTGATCTCATGGCAGCCACTGAACAGACAAGATCTCACAAAGAAATTTAAACTATCCCTTTCCCCATCATATTCCACAAGAAAATTATTATTTTAATGCCTGCTCACATCTGAGTTTCCATGCTTGCTAGGGAGCTGGGGCTGTATTGATTTGTCACTAAAAAGATATTCCTCCTTTTCTACATTGAATACATTCAGGTGAGTAACTCCTTTCCAAAGATGAACTTGCAAATTGAACTTGAAAAAAAAAAAAGTTTTCCTGCTTCCATTCTAGTATTTGCACTGTCTGATACCAGGTTTTAAAGCTTTAAATGTTCCAGGGGATGAGAGTATTAACTACTAAATGGAGTTTTTTTAACAAAAAAACTCATCTTCACATGCTCACAAGAGACTGAGCATTTTAAATCTACATTGTGCACATTTTCTAGTAATTTTCTGGAAAACAAACTGAGTTACAATCTGAGTTAAAAAACTTTGCTATACTTTCCTTTGTCTATTTGTCTAACAGGCAAAGCTCAGTGTGCAGCTAGTTTCCACCATATATTCCTCCTGCATCCATGGTCATCATGACTTCTCCTCAGGCCATCAGACATCGTTCTTGCTTCTTGAGCCACACACCTACCCACAGACAGACTGGGACCACAGTGCGTTCCCTCCCCATCCATCTCTCTAATGCATCAGTGGTTCACAAAGAGGAGCACAGACCCTTTTCTTGTTAATCAACAGCTTGTGGCAGCAGGTATTAGAGAAAACTCAGCTTTTACATTCTTACAGAAGATATTCTGACCTTGTCCTTAGGAGCCAATTTCTATATCCAGTGTTCCCACGAGCAGCTACCCTGCTTACTTCGAGCCACACCAGCCTTTTGTAATAAGTGGTTCAACTGACTCAACATGAATCTCGTGGGCCATGAGAGTCTGGCAGTCTCAACTACAGCTCTCACATTCTGGGGAAAGCAGGTGGAGAAATGAATCTTGCTATGGGTTCTCAACCCAGCATACTAGCCTCTTGCTGGTTTTAAGTGCTACCGCCCCAACCTCCTGGCAAAGCCATTTCCTGCACCTGCAAAGCCCCATCTCCTCAGTCAGAGCTAGCACGGTCCCACCAGCCACGCAATGCTTGTTGATGAAGTTCATGTTACAGTTCAAAAAGGCAGGGACTCAGAAATGCGAGCTGCTCACATCCCATGTGCTCCCAGCTAAGCAATGGATGATCAGAACATCTATCCATCAAAACTGTATTTCAGAAGCAGCTCATCTGGATCAGCCTTTTAAATCACATTGTCCTCACCAAGACATCTCAATTTTACAGTTCCTAAACCCAACCTTTCTTTCACGTAAATAAACAAGCAGGAGCTGAAGGCTGAGTTAGAACAGAGTCAGACAAAGGACACACTGATATCTGCAGGCACACTAATGCTTTGTGAATATGGTTTATAATGAACTGTGAGCACTATTAAGGGTTTGCTGGCCAGGCTGGGCTCTCAGCAGGTATGGAGATTTGCTTCAAGACCTGGGGTTAGGATAGACAGCTGGTTTCCAGGACTGTGGGGACACTCCCCAGGAGCACTCTCTTGATTTTTTTTTATATATAAATACCTTCCTTTGAGAACTGCATTGATGCAGAAACCTGCTGTAAGGATTACTGCAAATAGATGCTCCAACATTAAACAGCCACTTTAAAGGCAACGCATGATTTTCACCATCATAAAACCACGATGTATGCCGTGCATGCAGGGACAGCTGTGCTAAAGCCAGTGCTACCTGACAACACTGTGCCAAGCTGAACACAGCTCCATCAATACCAAATGCTGCCAGCACCATATCTGGTCACCTCAGACAAGTTCCTGTGCCAAACACTTGACTTTATAGCTTGACTGTAGAGGAAAAACAGGGTTGGTTGTTTCGGGATGGGATGATTTTGTTGTTGTTTGTTTTTTCCAGTGGTTTAAAGATTCAGGAACAAGAAATCCACATATTTCCAAGGAATGTGTACCTACATCCAGGCTAGCAATTCAGGTCACACTGGCCTTGTTACATTGTTGTCTTCTGCTCTGAAACAAGGAGCCAGCTCCAGACAACAAGGCCTTAATATGCATCAAACCAGATTGTTAACAGGGAGAGGCAAAGAACTTCATACTAAGTTTTTTGCACTGAATGCATATGAAATATGAATATAAAACACAAAAAGAAGTAACAAGTTGACAGAAGGCTACTAACAATGACAGTAGAGCCAGGGTTGGAAAAGCCAGGAGACCAGATGCGCTCTTCCAAGATGACTATTAACACATTCTAGCACTTTCTACCATCTTGAAAACCCTAGGAGGATGGCAGGGGAGAGCAACCTTGCAAGTCCTGAACAAACATAACATTCAAGCACAAAAAATAAGGTCTACAATTGCTTGCCACCTCAAAGCATCACTATGGCTTTTAAGGAAAGCCAAGGAAACCAATCACAGTTTTAAATGTTAATAAGGTAATTATAAATTCTCACACATTAAAAAGGAATGGTTGAGATTTATTTCATGTCAAATAAGAGCTGCAGCCCACCTCTGCTGCTGCACCCCACCAGAGATGACAATGGTAAAAAGAGCAGGTGAATAAGGAATGAAACAAAGAAATTAACTTAACAGGAAGACCAGTTGCCCTTAGGGGACCATCTACCATCAAAAAACAGGTGATGGAGTATTCAATCCCACTTTATTTTGTAAAAAACCCGATTCTGGGCACAACGAAAGTTTGTTCCCTTCCAAGAACCAATGCTTCACATTAGTGTCATTGTGCTGTTTGAACAACTAATATGGAGAAAAGCTGCTTTCTGCATCAAGTTTGACAGGTATCAGTAACTGGAGCAAATTCCCCATAGCATGTAAAATGGTGAAGGAATACCAGCTTAATGGTGTGAAAGAGGATTTAAGTTTCCAGTCACAATTCCCAGCCCTGCCACTGACTTTCAAGATTAACTTGAACATGTCCCTTGAGCTCTTTCCCTCCACAGAAGCCTTTTAGGACATGAGTTTTCTTCACACTATTTCACTTCTGAGAGATACATACCCTAGACATGAAAAAGTCACACAAAATTATGCTGAATTAAATGTCTCAATCAGTAACTTGGCTTCCTGGCTTCTCATGACCTTTAAGGCAGTTCAGTGTTGTTACTTATCCCTGATATGCCTTGCTATGTTTTCTCAGCAGATTTTCCATAAGTTATAATATTCTGATTACCTACCTATGGAGATGTGCTTCCCAACATAGGAGAGCACATTGACTTGCTGCTGCTGAGATATATGCAGATACTGAAAAACTGCTTCTACAGGTGTTTCAAACACATGTTGGAAATTCTTCATCTAGACAAACACAGTCTTATTTTCCATTGAATTTCTATTGCCTGTCTGAAACCACTACCGGTCTATGAGGTGGAAATACTTTAATGCCTGCTGAAATGAACCTGATCATTCCCAGAAATAAACAGCCTAAAACCAAAGTGATGGACCTAACAGTTTAAGTACTCAGGAGTTATAGCAACAGGAGAAGCAGAAACATGAGAAGGTCAGACAAGCTCAGAAATAGAGGACAGCACAGTGGTTCCCACCAGCATCTGGGACCAAGCACTCCGGGATTAGCACTGGATGCCTCTTGTCCTCCTGCTGACCTTTAAGTTGTCAGTTGGGATTTCTAAGTCTCCACTAAAACTTCTCCATGTCCCTTCACCACATTTCACATACATTTCATTAAAAAAAAATATAAATTTTCAGTCCTAAGAAGAGACTGTGCTGCCATGTCTTGAAACCCAGCACAAAGTGGGAGATCTACAAGCAAACGCGGGACATCTCAGCCACCCAGCAGCAGATCTGCAACAACCAGTGGCAGCTCTCAGACTGGATCATGTCCCAGACTTGGCACCTCACTCAGCTCTTGTGACACAGTCTGATAATCATGTAATTGCACAACTACATGTTATGTTAACTCCCCTGTCCTGGGAATAGCCACAGCTAGAGCAGATATTCCCCCACATCTGCATTTGCCAGCCACCTGCCTGCAGTATATTGCACATGCAGAAGCTTTCCACCATGCTTGATGACATATATGTGCACATACATGTATATGCTTGTGTATGTACACATACATTTGGAAAAGTTGTGTTGCCAAGTGCACTGTCAGTGACCGCTACAGTAATGAAGTCCAATAGGAGACAGTCACATTGCAGATCTGATCCTCTACATGGCTGTTGAGGCAAGTGCTCTGGAGAGCCTCCAGATGGTACTTCTGGCACTGCTTTATTTGCCAGGGCCATCCCAGAAAACGGTATGCAGGCATTGAGTCAATAAAACTAGCTGCTAGGCATGAAGGGTTAACAGTTCATCTAGAAAGATTAATTTATGCTCAAAACCCATTCTGTTGTCACTTACCGAGAGAAAAAAGTTAAGCACTGTAAAATGGACAACAATAATTGCATTTCCTTAAGGACGTGTCTGGCAGGAGGTCGCTATCTGTTCCATGAAGTACGTGACCATAATACTGTCATTTTGACAGTATCAATGTATGTAGTCATTAATCTTACAAGTTAAAAACTCATAAATCTCTGTTAAACCCACTGTCATTGATTAGGAATTACATTACCACAATACACAGAAGCCTTTTAATTTTGTTTTTTCTGCAAAATGAATAAACAGATCTGTTCAGTTTATCTTCTCCTATGCTGGAGTGATAAAGGGAAAAGCCATTTCATGGCTATACATCAGTGTTTTGGAACAAAATTATACCAAGATTGGGAGAGGGGGGATGAAGAAGAAAAGCAGGTTTTCAGGGATGTAATTTAGCCCAACTATTTACTATCAGTTTTCAAACACTGAGGCAAAATTTGTCAAACCTTGCAATCTTGTAAGTTTAGTTGGTACAAATCCAGTGAATAATCTAGCGGGTCTCCTCATGTGAAAGATAAGCACATTTGTTGTGTTGGATCTTTATCTGCTTGCCTTTTTTTTTTTAATACTTCTAGCTATTGGAAATATTCCAGGTTGATCAGTTATCCAGTGAATCAGCCTTTCAAGGCAACATAGATAATTGTTTCTCATTACAGTAATGACTCTTTTCACATAAATTACTAGGAAATCCACTGCTTTCTACTGAATTTTGACATCTAGGTAGTGCTCTAAAATGTAAAAGCAGATGCAAACTTCAGCACACAGATAATTCCATTAGGGTCCATAGTTCAACACACAAACGCTCTACTAGACCAGCCTGACTCCATCTTCACTACAAAACCCTTGCAGTTACAGTTTGATAAGGTCACCACTTCATCTTGTTCAAGTATTTGATGAGTGTGGTGGAAGGGGAGGGAAATGAAGCAAGGTCTTTTTGATATTTAACTATAAAATTGGGAACTACTGTTCAGATCTAACAATCTGTCAGTTTTATTGTTGGGAAGGTACACAAAAGTAAACTAAAAGAAAACTTCTGAGAATAAGGACTTACTGACAAGAGCTTTCTGGATGATACTTTTGTGAACAGCCAGTGGGTACAAGAATGGGAGAGTGAGCACCCATGGGTACACTCCCAAAGCAAAACCAGTATCCCTGCTGTATTCTAGTAGTTCCAGCAGGAAATAAAAAGGGCTAAAGGACAGAAACTCGTTCAACTCTATCTTCTTCACTCATCTATTACTGCAATGCCCTTTAACTACCCATTGCTTCAAACAAAGGGAAAAGACTCAACCAGCTTGTTGGAGTTTGGATGCATGCACTTCAATGGAGAGTAATTAAATATAGCATATGTTCTCTTTTAATAGTTGTTTACAGCTGGAAGATCAAATGGTTTTCTCAGACTTTGATCTTAATGTTTCTCCTACAAAAAACACACAAACAAGTTCAATGGACTCTAGTTGCAACCTCTTAGGGATGATGTTGATTGGATGCAGCTCCCCTTAACATGGCTGCACTTCTTCAGGATGGGACAAAGTCAGTTTTTCCAGTCTGTAAGGGGAACATACTACCAGTTAAACTAAAAGGGAGTGAAAGTTCAGTATGCGAACCCCAAAAAGACATCTTAGGAGCAGAAGTTAAAGCAACAGCCATTCAGTGTCTCATCCAAACCTCAGGGATGTTCTCGCTGGTGTGCTGAGAATTGCTTTGTCCCATTTCTGCTCTGAAGTGCTGGCTGACCTGGGAAGGGACCAACCACACCATCATCACTACAACTGCCATTAAGTTCAATAGCACTTTTTTTTTTAGTAGAAAAGAACAGATATTTTTGTAGGAAATCTTTTATTGGCACAAGTGGGACTTATATAAGAATTTCATAATTGTTTTACATAGTTACCATGAGGAAGTTTTACCTGATTTTCTGGCAGAGCTATTGCTCTAAGGACACAAGGCAGGTGTTGTAAATTAAACAGTCCCCAGGGCCCAGCCCAGCCAAAGGAAACTATGGGACACTGACAATAGTCAACAATTTAATTTGCCAGAGGGCTAGAAAGTCAGAGACTAGTACAAAATCCTCTGAACATCAAGTGGCCTTAATAAATAGTCCCCTTCAGAATCATTACAGCTGAATCTTGCTTTTCACTGTATTACACAGGCACCAGGAGTCACTTAGGAGCTTGCCAGCTCTCAAATTGGCCAGCAAACCAAAGTCAATCCAATTGGAATTGGAATAGAAACATTTGCCAGAGTGAAGCGGACCATGCAAGATCAATAATATAGATCCTTGGACAAGGGAAAATTACTATGTCTGAAGAAGGAAACAAATGAGAAAAAAGTCCCAAATCAATCATTGCCAGGATCTGGGGAAAAATTATATAGAACATGGAATAGCAAAATGGTAGCGGTGTATCTACGTGCAAAATAAGTAGACATGGAGGAAAAAAAATATATTTACTATTTACATATAGAAAATTAACTCCCACTCCACATTCACACAGCTTCTTCCATGGCTGTATATGTGTAGAGAGGACACATGCATTAGAGACAAAGGGAAAACAGTAAAAACCATTATAAAAGATGGGAAGGTTTATTCCCTCAAATGCATCTTTCCAAAGAGCACAGAATGAGCAATGCCTGGGCAACCACCGCGGGGCTTTAAAGAGAAATGCTACCTCCATTTGCTGAGTCTATTTCAAATGTATGAAAATTGCAATTCTATGGTGAGGCCAAATTTTCAGGGACGTACACAAACATTCAGGATAACCCCTTAATCACCCAGCTATGATTTATAGTGCTTAAAGTGGTATCTATTGTCATGGATTACGCTCTACAGGATCAAATTTCAGTAGTTTGCCTTTCAAATCACCTAACAATGACATGCCTTAGATGCCAGAGGAGAAGAGGGGAGGGAAATTCCATTTTGAACACTGTTCAGTTTAGACCACAAAAAAATGATGTGTTTTATGGCTTACTGCAATGGGTTCAGCGATTTTTCTATAGGTATCATCTCAGAGAGACCTGCCCTTCCAGTCATAGCAACAAGTAAAATGTTTCATTTGCTCTTGGTGTGCTTGAGTTAAATTTACTGAAGCAATGAAGTATCTTATCAAAGGTTGCAATATGGTTTGGAAGGGACCCTGGCAAACTAATGTTTTGTCAGTGACTAAAGCCAAAGTTTCTTTCTGTTTATGGATTAGTCAGGTGCTAAGATAATTCCTCTAGGAAGTTTAGATTGCCAAGGACCCCATCTTTTCTAAATCACCAGACTAATCTTGCTATCTTTCTATAGCCAGATTTCTAATGATTCCAACTTCAAGAAATCTCGTGAACAACCTCTTCCTACTCAGACAGTTCCCTGATCACCCATGTGCCAAATTGAAGTCTTTGCACTCCTTGTATTTCTTTGTACATGTTCACTGAGGCAACAGGGTTAATGGATGCTTTCCCCACACCAAATATGATTTCTGTGAACAATGTGCATGATTAGCAAGCATTCTGGTAATGCCTATTCATCAGCAGTAGTGTTAGTGCAGAGATGAACATCCCTCTTGAAACACTCCCTGAAACCATGCCAACGTAGCAAGACTGCATGGTTTTGTCCATAGCCATTTGCAGAGTTCCTAATTTCATTTACATAGAATTCAAAAATTTCAAGACATTTTTATATAACAGGATTTATTAGAGCATAAAGTTGCTGCTAAAAAAATCCCAGTGTAGTGAAAGTTGGAACTAATGGGTGCCTCTGAAATGAGAGTACCAACTGATAAGTTAGCCTGTGTACAGCCAGCTAGCAATAAAGATGGGTCTGTGACATGAGACACCATTTGCTGGCACAAATCACAACAGCTCTATGGAAGAAGCTCTAATACAGCTAATTAAAGGCAGTTGAACATTTGAATCAAAACTTGTGTCTAGTGACAGCTTTCAAAGGTGGGGAAAGAATCCTGGTGGAATTAAGAGCTTATGCTATTTTAGAATGACAAAAGAAAAAATATTTTAGAGCAGTGTTCCATGTAAAAAGTGGTACTACATTGCATTTTTACGTGTCTATTGGTTCTGATGTGATGTTAGTATGATTATCTGGACAAATAATAATATAATTATTTGGACTAACTCAAGTTGCTGAAAACAGAAAGCATTAGTGATGAAGCTTTAGGTAACAGGCATGAAACTAGTACAAGTTACCTGAAACAGAGACCCTGTCCTGGAGAAGGTGCAGAGCACCTAAGATGTGATTTATTAGCTCTCCAGCAGCACCATTAGCAGTCTCCTGTGCTCTCAGCAGAGCAAGCAAGCTGCCTCCTGAGCTGAGCCCTTCCAGGGAGGGCAGCAGCACCAGCCTCAATCCCATCCTGGGAGAGGACTTCTCTGCCAGGACAGTGCTAGGAAACATAAATAAGCATCTCTTCTACCATGCACCACTGTTTCCCAGCGTAGTCTGGGGTCACATCCACACCTCCTCAACCCTACAACCCCTCCATGCACTCTGCAGAGGTGCAGCCAGCCGGGAATGCTGCTGCTCCAGGGCTGCTCTGAGAGCAGGAGCAGCACAGGGACACACTCAGGGCTTACAGCACTCACCTCATCCTGTCTCAGAAATAACATGGAAAGGTGATGGGGAGCCAGACAGCCTGGCTGGTTGAGGGAGGGGTGGTATGGGGCAGTGCTAGTGAAGATAGGAAGCCAGTGTCCAGATCAAGACTTCTGAACCAGAATCAGAGCTCTGCCTTCAACCCACCCCATATCAACGGGGGAGAGGGATGCAGGGACAAACTTGCAAGTTTACTGCATCATCTTTGGTGGTGTGGACTTAATTTAAACCAAAACCTTCCTGTGCATCTCAACACTCCTTCTCCAAACACTGAACCTGACAGTCTCTACTCCTCTCCCTCACACTCAGGGCTCCTTCCTCACCCTGCAGATCTACACCCCACCTTGTGAGTCTCTTGGCCAGAACAGCCTACAGCACATTTTACCACGACATGCTCCTGCTCTAATCCTGACTTATAGTAACGTTCCTCTGGAATTGATTATTAGGACAAACTGCTTATTGGTGTCTCTCCAAATCAATAATTCTCTGCCTTCAAACCACTCAGTTGTCCTTCTCCAGAGCAAAAGGCAAGTAACTTTAGCAGGATTTCAGTAAAGGCCAGCAGTGCAGATCCTCCAGCAGTCAGTGAATCAATCTTTATGGATTTCAGTGGAGTTGCACTGATTAGCATTAGTTGAAGATTTTGACCTGCATCTTCTCCCAGCAGGAGCCCAAAGAAGCTTTTATATTTCTTTCACATCAGCTGTAAAGCAAGATCTGGTGACATCTGCAGTGAGCAAGTCTGCAGTGTTTCTGTTTGAGTAGTTAACAGCACACACAGCAGCAAATCACCACTAACGTCTGGTTCTCACACCACACAGGGCTATAAAACCAAACCACCTCTTGATTGAGAATTGCATTCAGAAAAGCTGCAGCTGGCACTTGTCCACAGAGGTCAACTTGATATTGCCTCCAAACCCTTCCTCGCCTTCCCTTCAAGGTTCTTCTGGAGTAGAAGTAGGTGTTCCTTCTTAGCACAGGGTCTGCAGTGGTGGTGGTCACACAGGCAGGATAGGAGAGTATTTCCCACCTCCACATGTGGGGTGGAAAGCCAATGGCTTTATAGATATTTCCACTCACACCAGTGCCTGCAATGGACAGTAGTTACTGAGCAGCTCTGGGCCTCCTGCATCCCTGGGCCATCACATGGAGCAGGAAAACATAAGCTGCATTTACCACTCTTGTTTAAAACGTGTAGAAGACAATCTCTTGTCTACTTAAAGCAGACATTTGTGGAGTGGAATAAAAAGGTCAAACAATGACCTAAAGGTAATTTTGGCAGAAAAATAAAGGCAGAAAGACGTTATTTTTCTTTTGCTCTGGCAAGTCTTGTCTTCCAGTGGTTACCCTGGCAGACAGCATATAAGACCTCTGCCATGGCCAGATGATTTCCAGCAAATTGGACCTTGGCACTTTGAGCTTTAAGCTGGGAATATGTATATCATTTCTCCATTGCAGTTCTCCATGGATTTTATAGCTCTGTGGAGACTGGTTGAGAAAGCCTAAGGATTCGTGAGCTTCTACTAGCAGCTTTGATGCATTTAATACCTCTTTGGAGATTGCCAAACTGACTTGAGCAAGCATTTTGGGAAATGGGCAGAGTTCCCACAGGAAACAACTGTGGGAAAGATTAGCACCCCTGTCAGAGCTAGCAAAGGGTGGCCAAGAGAGCCAGCCTGCTGCAGTGGGTCTGTCTGAGCTGATTTTCCCCATNAGTCCTAGGCTGCAGTCACTGGTGTCAGCCCTTCTGTGTACCACCCACTTCCACCTGTGAACCACCTAGTTCCACCTACACCATGCCATCAGACCATGGGACATTTTCCCTGCACATTGTGCTACCTCACTACTGATCTCCAGCAGCTCTGCCAGGTCTATCAAAGGAGACCATCCATCCCATTGCACTCACAGGGGTTTAAAGATAGCCTAGGACACCTTGCAGAAGAGGAAAACTATCGAAGTCAGAGAGACTTTCCACCATTAAACAGCCATTACACCCTTCTGCATCACCTCAAGCTTTCTGCAGCCACTTCAACCCTCTGCAAAAGGGCTCTTTTGCCTCAATATACAACCATTTCACAGGCCTCTTCATAGACAAAGCAATAGCATATCCACAGGCAGTCCCTCCTGGCCCAAAGGAGTGAGGACAGTCAGTCCTGATAGACCAGTTTAATGTATAGAAGTAATATTCAGTTACTAAGTCAAAACTTCTGTAGTCCATCCCACCCCTGTCTGGCTGAAGCATTATTCTATGGTCTGAGCATTCATCACAGCAAAAAAACAAACCTCTCCCCAACAGAAGTGCAGAAGGAGCTGTATTCTCCAGTGGAGGTTTGCAACCAGGCAGATTTTTAATTAAGTGGAAAGGGCAGAATCCACAAAATGATTAAACATCTGCCAGGTGCTCACCCACTTGCCTGTGATTCCCTGCAGATGGCCAGCTTTTAGCCATGACTCGCTCTGAAGGCAGGAGACCAGCTTTGTCTTTTCAGCTGACACTTAAAAAGACATTAACGAAACACACCCGAGCTTGTTTTCTCTCCTACTATGCATCAGATATCCTTATGAGCACTCAGACTTTGAAAAAAAGATAATTGAAAAATGGACAAACACACACAAAGACAATTGCTGTACCCAGCTGTACCTGGCTGGCTTTGCTGGGGGTGCAGGTCCCAGCTCACACCCTCAGAACTGTAGTGTCACCTGGCTGTGCCCAACAACAAAGCTGTCCCTTGTCTCATTAAAAAAAACCCACCACATTAGGCCAAACGTGTGCACATGCTGAACATCACTGTAGAACAGCTCAGAGCAAGGGCCACATCTTAGCTTATTCAGAGCCACAGATGAAGCAGCAGGAGGTTTTCTGAGTGGCAGGTCTGGCCACGGTGCAGTTAAACAAACATTTCTGAATCCAGGATAAGCCTTTCACTCTGACATGGGCATCAGCATGCAAAGTAAGGGTTCAGGTGGCATCCCCTTCATTCTTAGCCAGTGCCCCAGCTAATTCTACACAGTACTGAGCAGCAGAGCTGGATTCAAGTTACATCAGGGACCTCTGAGGGCTGTACCATGCTTTTGAACATAAATACTCAGAACATACCTACCTCAGGGCAACAAACCAAGTTTCTTCCCCTCTATTTGTCCAAGTCACTTTTCCACCCTACATCCAGAATAGCAGGAGGCATCCCAGGCCCCTCTGTAGGTCTGTGTTTGCTGCTAAGCACAGGCTGTACCAGAGCACTCCCTGTACTGCATTAGTGCTCATCACAATATTTGCCTTCAGCACCCCAGCCTGTCTTAACCCACATTGGCTGTGCCTCTGTCTTATCTCGCTGTCTTGGTGCACATTATTCTGTTTACACACAAGCTGTTAGATCTTCATGGTCCTCCATGCTGTCTTTGCAGAGCCTCTTCCCTCTGGATTGTGGCTTACCAGACAAACTGCTTTTGGTTTATATCATCTCTCTTTTTTGCATTCAGTATCATGCACTGCGCTATCATCTGCCAAGGACGGACTTATTCAAGCCAAGATGCTCTCATCACACCAAACATGCACCAACACAGCAGCATTTACTACTCTTGGTTTGCACCAGACCTAAGGTTTTAATACAGGCAAAACCACCACAGCAGAAGCTCAGAAATAGGGTCCAGAAGGGTGACCCTGGAGTGACCCTATTGCATCAACAAGGTGAGGGCTGACCACTGCGGGTAAGAGGACAGCCTTGTTTCTGTCTTTTTCAAGGCTGGCACAAGCTTCACAGCTAGGTAAGTGTGGCATTCACATGACACCCGCATCTCCCCCCAGAAATGGGCATTGCCAGTGGAGAGCTGGCTCTATGCTGAAAACCTGTTTCCTCTTAATACCATATTCCTCATCAGAGCTTTTCAAGGAGCTGAGAATTTAGCACCAAATACTCATTTAGACATAAAGCCTTTTGAACATCCAAGGGCTCCTCTGCACTTCAGTTTTCAATCCTAATTTCTCACATTGCAGCTGACAAAAGCAATGTGATTTGTTGCCCAAGCACACTGGCACATCACCCAAAGGGTGGTGAAGGATGAAAGCAGCATTTCTGGGTGTAGCTGTAGTTGGTATTTTCCCTTCCATCTGCTCCCGACAAAAAAGCCCTGACCACTGTCCCCTTGCAGGGTGGTCAGCCTGGGCAAAGGACAGCAGCTTCTCCCTAGTTTTTGTGCTCCAAGCCTGAACATTTACACTCTATAAACAGGATTGATTCATCCGTTCTTCCCCTTCAGCAAGCAATGAGATAAGAGCACTGGTCAGTGTCAAGTGCCCCTGAATAACAAATACAGTTGGCATTGGGATTGCTAAGGCTGGTGAAGAATTTGTTCACTTGGCAAATGTATTATCAATCAGCACAGGTCAAGCACTGGAAAGCACATTTCCAAAGGGGAATGCTTTTACTGTTCAAGCCTTATTTCTTCACACAGAGATAGCCAGATCCTATCAGGAGTCTTCAAAAGCATAGAAGGGGCTCTTAAGCAGTGTTCTTTGATATTTGCTTTAGAAGGGGAAGTGATAATTAAAGCTTCTCCTGGAGGTGCTCTGAGCCTCAGAAGATGAGCTGTAATAAATGCCTTGTCAGAGACAGGGGATCCATGGATCACCCCATTCCGCTCCCTGGCAACCCTGAGCAGGACCACGCAGCAGGAGGCCACCTCCCACCAGGGACAAGGAACAGCACAGGATCACACATCCAGTGTTTATGTCCCATCTAAGACCTGGGTGCTCTCATCTGAGTGAACCTGTCCTGAAGGTTTGGAAGAGATGGGAAGCAAGAAAGCATTAAGTGAGAAAGAGCCAAGTATTGAGTAGTGCCAGGGATTGCTTTGCCAGGCCATGCTAGCTCAAGCCCATACACAAAGCCAAAGCCTTTGAAACAGCCTTTGCCTATGGCCATATCACCTTGACAGCACCAGATCTCATCTGATCTCAGAAACTAAGCAGTGTTGGGCCCAGTTAGTACTTGGATGGGAGACCGTCCCGGAATACCGGGTGCTGTAGGCCTAGTTTTGAGGCTCTGAGCAGCCTGACTTAGGTAGAGATGTCCCTACTTGTGTAGGGAGGTTGGACAAGATGACCTCTAGAGGTCCCTTCCAGCCTAAAACATACTATGATTCTAAATCTGTTGGGCAACTGAACAGCTCTGGAGTCAATCATGACAATTACATACCATTCTCAGCCAGGAAAGTATTATGGGGAAAACAAATATTGTTGTGAGCCCCATGTAACATCCACACCAGCCATGGGTTTTCAACAGATGTGCGTTTCTCCAGCCAGCATGAGACACGGCCCTCTCCTTTGTAATGGACTTCGGTTGGAAGCTGAACCCTAAAGCTGTTGCCAAAGAGAGAGGACAGAACCTGTGTACTGCAGAGAAGGACTTCTGCTGCTTCTTTTATTGGCTTATTGGTTGGACTAGATGATCCTTGATGTCCCTTCCAACCTGTCATTCTATGATTTAATTCAGTAAAGTTAGCTCTATTCAGTGAAGTACATAGATATGCACCTAAATACTTTTCCCATTTAGGTCATTATGAAGAACATGATTCACAGCAAACGTTAATGAATTATGTTCAAGAGTCTCTCCTAACCAATACACTTAGAAGGTGCTGTGGGTCCTACAGCAAGCTTATTTCTCCCATACACAATGTGTCTAGTCCTGGAGCCAACTACTTTGGTGTATATATCATGCTAATATTTAGGTCAGAAGCAATCAAATTAAATTCAAACTCCATTTGAATTTTTAGTCTTTATTGTGGTTGTACATTTGCCTTGAAAGAAGTCTGGTTCTCAGAAAGTCCCAGGCACCTATTCGATAATTTGGGACATTTACAGCCGCAAGCTGGTCACTAAAAAAAGTGAAAAGGAAGCCATGAGCACTGCTGCTGAGCAGAGGTCTGGTAAAAGAACAAATGCTTCCCAGCTCCCAAACTGTAGAGAATTTGGGTAGAGTTTCTTAGAATTTATTTTAATTAAAATCATTTGGCATTATTTCAGCTATACACAGCATTCATGTGATATGCCCTGCTTAAATTATTTTGGGCAAACTGGTAAATCTGATAATTCAGGACTGGATATAACCAATTAGATTTACTTTATGATACACCATAATCTGATCAAGCAGTCTCAAAGGATTTGACTTGTTAGCATTTCAAAAGCAAAGGAGGTTTTTGAATAATTTATTACATTTCTTTCAAGCTCAGCTTTTTTAATTCATTATGTAAAGAGAAGGCAGATGTTTTACAGAGACTTGTGCCATATCTGTTTTAACTTGTACTCAGGTTTCCAAAGACCCACCTTAGACAGCTCAGCTGGAAGTTACAGGTACTGAAAAAGATTTAGGAGGAGCTGAGGACTGTGGCTTTCCAAACTCAGGCCCAGAGGTATAGGGATATCTCCCCACCCTTCACTTTCTGAGAAAGAAGTTTTGTCCTTTATTTCTCCCTGTTTCCCATCTCTAGCCTCCCTATCTCACCTAAGCTTACTTTTAACACATCCACTCATGCTTCTGCTAGAGGCTACAATACTTTTTGCATCAAAATCTCCAGAAATAGGAACATCAGCTGGATTAAACAAATCCACACAAACACAGTTCAATTGGATAGAGGCATTTTCACCCTGCCCACTAATGTGATTTGTGAGCTGGCATTTGCTCCCCTTGTTAAATACCAGACAGTGCAACCTCCTTTCCTACAGCAGCAGTTCTTTCCAGGAAGGTAGCTTGCTCCCTCACCTGTATCCCAAGAGGATACCTTCTACAGGTTATTTTTGCTTTGTTCTTGTTCTGCTCAGGAATGAATTATTCACCAGAGGTTGAAATTCCTGTGAACAAACTTTACTGAGTTCATTTGTAAAAGGGCACACATTTGTTACTCGATCTCTTTTCTGGAAGCTCAGTGGAGTAGGATAACCCACAAGGGCTGCAAAACCACATCTTTCAGCACAGGTCCTTCTTCTCCCATTTGGAGCTATAGCATGAGAGTGATCCTGTCCCAAAGGTACCATCATACAGGGATGCAAAATTGAAGCACAACCTCCTCTTCCTCTACTGAGTAAGGATGCTAACTTTCACAACCCACACAAATCCAACCACCCACTGTAAAATATTTTTACCTAGATTCCTTTTGCAGCTTAAGCCAGATAAAGGGTACTTTCGTCTCACTAAACTGTTTTCAAGCAATCTTACCCCAAATGTAACTGCTTTTTTGGTAATAGGCTATTTATTTTCGTAATGACCCTTCTCCAGGACAATGTGCCTACAGTATCACCCTCCACACACATCTACATTATAACTCCCTATATGTTATTTTTTACATATGCTGCTATTCTGATTTTACTCCAAATAACCAGCTACCCTGGGTAGCACAGCTTGGTGCTGCACACAGACTGACCAAAGTAGGTCTTGGCACAGAAAAGGAGGTCAGCCCCACGAACAAACCCAACACAGCTCACAGCACACTCCTTGGTGAGAGACACTGGGCTCCACATGGACAACTGAAATTATTTCATGTATGAAAGGAGGATTAAGAGTCAAATATGCTCATATCTATTTCCTGATATGAGTATCCTTCTGAAATACCTGTTCTACCTGAATTAAAGCTTCCAACAGCAAATTCAGAAACATTGCTCATACTAGGAGCCCACTTCAGTCTTGGGGATTTCCTGACTAGCTAAGCTGACAATTGCTGAAATAAGTGTGCAGAGCCACTCTGCAAATACAGAGCTCCAGCTGTCAAGACAAATAACAAGCAGTCTGCTTTCAAGGACAATGTCTGAAGAGTCCTATCTAGAGTGCTTCTTGGTATTTCCTTACTGCCAGTGTTAGAAGAGACAGCTGCATCAAGAGACAATTTATCTCCCAATAACAAGCACTTCATGACAAACACCCAGATTTCTTAACAGCAGGTTTCCTCACCTTTGTTGGCTGGTACAAAGTAACAGAGAATACCAGATAACTCAGGATTTCTGTTCCCATCACCTTGCGCACTGAAAGAAAATCATCATTATGTTCTGATATAAACTCAAAGTTCACCACTCTAGCATATTAACCAAAACAGAGCCAACTAGTCACCAACTGTGGTCACTTGGAAATCTAGGGTGAAATTAATCTCACCAAACAGCAAATAGTTATCACAGTCCAAGCAAGCAGCTACATTTCAGACACTTCTCCTGGGATATGATTGATCTGGAGCTGTTTCTCTCTATTGGCTATAGGAGAGTAGACAATTACCTTAAATGTAGCAGATGTCTAAATTTAGGGGGATATGAAACCCACAGTTCTTCAGCTAGAACAGTAACTAAATTCTGCAAATTCTGCACATTCATACTGCAGTTGTCTGCAAATAGCACTACTGATGTTTGCAAGCAAAATTATGGTCTTGCCTATGGGGTCAAAAAGGGAAAGAAGAAATCTCTTGGAAATTGCCTACAAGACAGAACACTTCTGCTGCAAAAGTTGTCAAACAGGTCAAGAGATTCAGACATAACTTGAAGAGATGTTTGTTGGAACTGAAGACTTGAAAGCAAAACTGTTAGCCAAAGCTACAGACATGCAAATGAGAACTCTGTGACCTAGCAAGCATACTCATGAATAAGCATTACTCCTTTAAGTGAGGGTTGGGCCCATCTGAGGAAGTTCCTGCTGTTTCCAGTTCAATACTGTGCTACTCAACAATCCTTCATGGGAAACCAGCTATTTAAACATCCTTTGAATCTAGTCTGATAGTGCTTCCTATCACAGGGCATGCCAAATGTCTTCTGCATTGTAAGTCTTGTTAACTTCTGAACACCAGCAGTTAGTTTGGTGAGGCTACACAGCAAGCATCTGCACCAAGGAGGCATTATAGCACATACCTGTAGCAGTGCTCATGTGCAATATTGATCTAAAAAAGAAATCCAATGATAAATCTGAAATGATCCCAACATTTAATACCATTCCTGAGTAATCTAGAATAATCTTTTTGAAACAATAATGAGCTTTGAATTAACTCATTAACTAAAAAGCAAATTCTGATCCAGGAAGTTGTATTTTATCTAGATTCCATTTTCAAAACCATCTGGACATAAATCACAGATAAATGAGTATAAAAAATACATGGCTATTGCTAATTATGGTATGCTGTGCCATTTCTCCCACCACCTGCTAGTGATGACACAACTTTACTCAAGAATAAAGCTTGATGAATAATTTTTAGACTATTTTCTTTAGCTTGCAAATGATCTGAGCAGATTCTCCCCCATATCTAACTTGTTATTTAAAATTAGTCACAATGGTTTTGGTGATTAATTCCTGATCCATAACTTGTTTATGAGTACTGCCTTGCAAATGTTTGAGATTTGTAATTCAAATCTTTCATGCACAGTTTAGATTTGACACAACTCAATAGTGGTTTACTCTGAGCAGCTAACACAATCACCATCCCAGGTTGAATATTTACAATTACAGACTCAAACCTCACTTTCTGCCAGCTTGTAATGGTTCCTTATAGTTTGCTGCACCTTTGTAGACCATTCAAAGAACACAGAAACAGTGCAAACATTAAGGAAGCTTGTGGGTTGGAGGAAAAGGTGGTAGAGGTAAGGAATTGCCTGAGATTACTGCTATTTTTGAAGATACTTCTGTAAAGCCAGAAACAGTCAGCTATTCCTAACAATGCTTCCACAAGATATTCACCACTAGATCAATGTAAGACTTCACAAGCACCTGCAGACAAAGGCAAAGACCTTCTGAAAACAACTGTTCTCAGCACTGTTCATCCCACAGCCATCTTCCTGCATAGATAAGCACAGTCTCATTAAGAAAGAGCACTAATCCCATAAGTCACACATGTGGGCCTTTCACTGGATGAGGACTTCAGCTTCCTCGCATCTCCCATCCTTTAACCTCCATGAAATCAGTTTCATTTTTGAAGTGGACATAGTTGAAAGCACAACATATATAAGCAAGGCAAGTTCCACATGGGAGACAGCCTGCTGAAGTGAAGCAGGAGTACTTTCACAATCCCCTCCAGCTGTTCAGACCCAAGCCTACATTTTGGGAGAGGGGTTATCACACTGTGGGTCAGAGACAACACATCCTCCTTCCTCTGTAAGCCCTTTCTAGTGCAGCACAGGAAGTGTCCCGGTTTCCATTCCCCTCAGCTCCATCCAGCCCTGCGCAACCAGAACTACATCCCTCACCTCCCAAGTTTCTAGACATCCTAAGATTGATCTTTTTCCATTTGATTTGTCTTTTTTTAAAAAAAATAATTCATTTGCTTCCTCTCAGTCAGGCTCCCATGGAAGAGTTTCAAGTCAGCATGGCCAGGAGAGCAAAGACCACTACAACTTCCACAGTTTCAGAATGATCCCTTGCTAGCTGGCCAAGTCCCTAACCCATGTTTTTGAGATAGCATGCTCTATGCCAAGGAGCAGTCAGCACAGGGCTAATCTCTAAGGGAAGGATGAGCCTGGGAGCCAAGAGTGACCACAGAGCAGCAGTGTTCTCATGCACCATCACACAGTCCCACAGGCTCCAAAAAGTGAGCAGAACCAGGTGCTGGTATCAGCATCCATCAGCAGTCCCAGACAGATAGGAGCCATCAAATACAACTCACTATCAGTCAGCCCAGCTATGCATTATCAGAGCTTTGGAGCAGAGGCCTTAGAAATAAAAGTTGCCTTCTAACTGCTTTTCCCTGCCAGGCCATCAGCTTTGCCCATGAACTTCCCAGCCATCCCCAAATCACATTGCAGAACTTGGTCATTACAACACCCAGTGCTACAGACTTGCTTGTAACTTCTGGGCACCCATCAACTTTAGGTACATTTTCACATATTCCTCTTGTTTCCCAAATACATTCTGAAGGAAGCTTAAACCACAAGACAGGCACTCCCAGCAGTACTTTCAGCTTATCCACATGGGGCAGAAAGCTGGGAGAAATAAGTGCTCTGCCTGGAACTGGAGAGACAAGCATTAAGAAGAAACAGCCACTGCAAACCATGGGGGATCACACCTGCTGCCATCCAGCCTCCACAGGCACTGACACTATCTTACAATCAAATACTTCTGGAAACTAGCCTGTAGCTCAAACTGGATAAAAAAAAAATCACCAGACAGCATCCTCTGGCCCATATTTTACAGGTCTGCAGTACTCTAAAGGGATGATAAATGAAACTTATGAGAAAGAGCTTGCACTTTCACTACAAAACAGATTGGCTGAACAGTAGAAGAAATAACTTGTGAAGCAACTGTAGTATCTGCCCCATCAGATTTAACCACACCTTGTCTAACACCTGGATGCTCTGCACCATGTTATAACTCAGTCCACTCATCTTAAGGGACTGGTTATTTATACAGGACAGCACAAGCAGATCAAAGGTCCCTCCAGCCTAAAGTTTATGAATGTGTCATTGTAGAAGTTTCTAGAACTGCTATGTTCTCCTGACCGCCCTGTCACAGGTATTTTGGGGCATGCAAAGATGTGCCATAAACAATACTAAACTTAATTAAAACACCAGAGAAGAGGTAAAGTCAAAGTTTTAATTTTGTCCTATTAATTATGATTAAAAGTACTTTTCACAACTTGCTAGTAGCATTTTCTTCATTAATGCAGTAATTTCACTCATTGGTTTTCATCTGCAAATCAGCCTCACTTACACCAGCACTTGGGCTTGTCTTGTAAAAATAATGAATAAAAAAGCAACCAAAGCCACCCTTTCCAATGAAAAGTTATGCTGTGATTCTATTGGAGGTTAATCCAGCCATATGCTCCCTATTTTCAGTTCTGTCCTAGGGAGATGAAATGCCTGGTCAAATTTCTTATAAGTTAATTGAATTGCACTTTGATGGAAGATTTGACTGATACAGAAGGGGAAAGACCCTGAAAGATAGCTTAACACTCCAGTGGTTGCTTCAGATTTACTCACACATTCTGCCTGCTTCTCAACTGTGTAAAATAGTTGTATGGTTGCAAGTTGCTTGGAAAAGCAGAAAGTTATGTCCTGTTGTTCCTGGGGTGAAGCGTTCAGGTTTCCACTTTCACGGTGATGTTTCCCAGCAAGGCACTAGATCTTCAGCTATCTGTCAGGGTGACTCACACATTTAGACTTCTGGAGCCCATGTCATATCCCAGGGAAGCTTTCAGGATGGCAGGTCCAGGGTGACATTGTCCATCCCATCTGTTAACCCACTCAAAGGGCCTGTCAGAGAGAGATGAGCACAGCAGGAAGAATACAGCTCTTCTTAAAACAGTGCAAGCTAGGAGTCCTCCAGGCTCATATCTTTAAACCTGAAGTTTAGAGTGGAGAAAATGCCCTAGATCCATGAAAACTGGCTCAAGAGAAGACAAGTAACATACTCAAGGTAACAAGAGACTTACTGAGACCAACTGCTAGTCCTGTGATGGGACAGCAGAAACAGAGCATGGGGCTAGCTCCTGTTTGATGTTACCAGAAAACTCAGAGCTTCTGCCTTCCTTTGTTGACCTTTTTATCCTCAGTTAAAGATTTATTGTGTCCTCCTTACCAAGGAAAATTTTCTTTAATAGAGAATAAAACAAACTAGGTTTTACAATCTTTTTGGAAATAAAATGCTACATCTGGCACAGCACATATTTTACTGGCAGAAGCAAGTGGCTAAAACAAGGATAGCAAATAAGAAAGGATAAAAACCCAAAAGGTATAGGAAGGACCTTGGCACCAGGACCATGGGCTGTAAATCTGTTTCTTATTGCTGTGTTTAACCCCAAAAGAAAGGTGAAAGTGAAGAACTGAGGCTTGTGTGACTCTGTGGGACTGGGAATAGGACACAAACAGTTGTCTTCAGATAAAGGCTTTCCCTTCAATACCAGGGCAGCAGTCTGAGGTTTTACTCCCTGCAGTGCTAGGGGAACAGCAGTCAGGGAACATTTCTGGTCCCAGCTCAGTTCCTTGCTTGCTCACCTGTCACTAACATTGCTGCTGTTAGAGGACACTGGTACCTCCTCTGTACCTTTCCAGACAGCCCTTGCCACTCACTGCCTGTCCCCAGGGAAGGAGGACCCAGACATCAGACCATTAACTGCTAAAAACTCACTGCATTAGCTTAAAGCATTAGGGAGGGGCTGGGTTTCAATTGCTTTTCAATTTCCTTTCCTACTTGTCCCTCTCACCCCATTTTATTTTTGCTCTATTTTGCTCTCTCCATTGGTATGAACGTGTTTTATTGTCTCATTTGCTAGTTTCTATTTCTTTGGGAAAACTGAACATTGTGTTGGAATATCTCCCCAATCTGATGGTCTGTTCCATACAGTAAGAGCAGCCACACAAAGCACATGGGGTACCATACGTCTCGGGCAAAGACAACCTCCTGAGGCACAAGGTGAAAGGCTCTGGTCTTCATTACAAATTGCAAACTACTGTAAAAGGCCTGAAGGGAGAAGGAAAGAGAAGCAGAGACTAATCTAATCTGTTAGACCTCTGCCACAGCTGCCTAACTATTATTGGCTTGGGAAATTACTGCCAACACACCCAGCTCTCCAGCCAACTCATTCAGTGACATTACTCCTACTTGCAGTGTTTCTCACAGAGTTCAGGAAGAAAGTCTATGCTCAGACCACTGAGCCCCACACCTGCCACCAGCACCTGAACTCCAAGAAGGACTAGTTACTTCAATGACCTAAAGGCAGAGTATCACTATCCGCAAAGAAAAATTAACAAGTGACAGTCATAAGAAATCCTTGACCATCCAGAGCCAGTAGCTCAACAGGAACAACAGCCTAAGGGACACGCTGCAGCAAGAGCAGCACATGGCATGTTAGCACAGGAGGTCAGAGTAGGTGCCTCTTCTGTTCTCAGCAGAGCAAAGATCCACCAAGAATCAGAACTGCACCCAGTCTTTGTGTGACACCATCTTCAGCTCCATAAATTCCTCCTTTCATGCTGGCTATGTGAAGCACACAAGCCCCTTGCAGCTCATCCTCTGCCCACAACACCTATCACCAGTTAGTCTTAACCTGCAGAGCCATTGAAACTGATGGAAAGGCAGCCCCACACAAGAGTTATGGCAAGCCTTGGACAGAAAAAAGAAAATCAGTTCTTAAAGTACTTTGGCTCCAGTTGCCAGAGCAACAAAAGCCACCTCCTCACAAAGTAGCTTAGGGAACCGAATTCAAAGCCAGGAGAGAAGGGAAGGTAAAAAGCTGCAGAGAACAGCATTTGAGTTTGGAAAAATCAGATGAGAAAGCAGGTCTTTGGCAAAGGAGCTCTCAGCTTATCCCTGTGTAAGACAGTTCCTGCTGATGGACTAAAAACATGTGTATTGGAGAGAGGATGGAATGGGAGGAGCAGGAGGCCACAGATCATACAGTAGAAAGCCTCAGTGAGGCCCGAAGCCTTGTTGATGCCGCTAGCTTCAGGGGTAACTAACCCACAGGACAGGCAGCACTGCAAAGAGATACCTGCAGATCCATCCACCAATATCAACCCTCTGCTTCTCCCCTATTATTACCCATCTCTCTCCAAGCTGAAAATGGCCACTTCTAATGAACTGACACACACCAACACACTAGATTGAATATATACAATGTCTTCCATGTGATGAACTAGGAATCACATGCAAGATGCATGCTCTTAGGTTGTACACGGAGCATATACAATACATCATAAAGTTACATGCCTGTACTTTATCTACATGTCACATATCTTAAAGTGTATGAAAATTATCCTGTACCAGAGACCAACTGTGATCACCTGCATGTCAAGGCCATAGAAACAAGTTCTTTCACTCAGAAGCACATGCTCAGAAACAACCTAATTATAGTGTTGCATTTTGAAAGTAATTGGGTCCACACACACCTTTAGATATGCACTCAAACTTCTAGAGGGTTTTACACAGAGGGCTTCTGAAGAGCTAGAAAGTCATGAGCACAATTTGTTCTTGGGGAGAGCAGCCCTGATGCCATAGCAGCATCCTGATTTCATTAGTGCAGCAAACCTTCAGTTAAGAGCACTACTGACCACCAATCTATAGACCACACATCCATGCTCTAAAGACAGTAACAAAGCTGACAGTGTTTACAAACCATAAACATTAAACTGTATGTATTGTTTATTTAAAAGCATCACAAGGTTCTCATTTGCGTGATTAACTACATGCTCAGTCCTATAATCAAATGAAAAGCCCGGATCTCTGCTGACCCCAAAACACTTAAAACAATCAGTAACAGCTAAATAAGAACTGTCTTCCATTTTACATTCCCATTTTATCTTTCTATATATCTTTCTTCCTACACAGACCCCAGTGCCCCAGCAAGATGACATAAGTCTTTCCAGGTCTTTAAAAGCATTTTCACAGACCTATTTTTAAGTTCACTAAAGTCACCTTGTTAATTGAGTCTTCTTGGCTTCCTCAGATGACCACTGCTGAAGATGATTTCACTTTAGGGAGGGATTTGACTGTTTATGTGGATATATACACAGAACAAAAAAAAGAATAGCAGCACAAACATCTCCAAACTGAGTTTTGATGCTTTATTACACAGGGTGTTAGCATCAACAAGGATGTATTTTGGGGTTCAGGACTCAGTGACCATCTGTGTTGGTAAGGAAGGCTAAATAAACAGCATATGCTCAAACATGGCATCTGAACCTCCTTACCTTCTTCCCTAACAGCCAGGGAAATGCTGTGCATGACTCAGGTAAGAGTCAAGCATTGTACCTGAGCTAATTTAAAACTACCTTGAGCTGGAATTAATACAAGCCAGCCAGAGCAGGAGGGAGCCTGGCTGGCAAAGCCCACCTGGGGAGCAGGGCAGGTACCTGACAAGTTCCTTTTGCTGGGCCCTGCTGCTGCAGCCATGCTGCTGGCAATAAATTTGTTGGTCCTGACAGAGCCTATTCGGGAAGGACAGCACAAGCCACACTGTCCTCTGATGACAGCCTCAGCAGGTCCTGCAATGGCACCGTTTGTTTGTCCTCAGACCCACCATCCTGATTCATCACATCAGCTCTCCATTCATCAGGGCAGCTGGACAGGAGACTGTATTAGCTCTGTTTGCTTGCTCTCATCCTACCTACTCCTGCAGGAAAGTTTAGAGCCTCCTAACTCTTGCCATCAGCTGTCAAGATAATTAGTTATTGTTTATTGCAGCAAAACACTTTGATTGACATCCTTGAGAGAGTATGTCCTGTGGCAGAACTGGAAAATAGTGTAGAGTGTCATTAGTTTCAAGGCAGGTAGAGAAGAGCAGGGATGTTATTCCTCCTTTGGCTTCCCTTTTACAGATCTTATTTAAGAGATGACAATGCATTTTCTTGAGTTAAGCTTTATCTGAAGTGGGTCAGACTGTTGCTGACCGCTCTTTCTTGATGCGATGTTACATCCAGAGAGGGAAGAACAAAGCCAAGCAAAGCTTGGTAGGAAGATGTATTTAGCACATCTTTATAAAGGACCCCAGCACAAGTTTCGGGAAATGTCACCAGAGCTTTTCTGACTCCAGTCTCAGGAGTTTTGCTGTGTCATTGCTCTTCAATGCAAGAGAACAAAACTTACCTTTTCAGTTAAGAAAATAATGTTCTGAAAGACTAGGTTTGGAACCAAAGCTGTAGTACCTGCTACAGTTTAAAGAATCTCACATTGCTCAAGGTGACGTGAGATACCATCAGGTGGCTGTGTTCATCCAGGACAGGCACAATTTTACTTTAATCTCAGTTCTTTCTCCTCTCCGCAGAAAATTAATACCTTTCCCAAAATGCAAAGGTGACATAGAAAGCTTCACTTGAAATGGTTCAACTCTTACAAAATTACAATGAACCTAACCCTACCCAATAAAGCAACAAGTTTTTGGTAAACCCATAGAGTTCTCTTTTTTCAATAGATGCTGTGGTACAAAATGTCTGACCCCTGAGCCCATGATCAGGCTGTGACAAAGACACTCATCCCGAAAAAGTCACAACCTTACTCTGCTCTATATTTCCAGTGTGCAATGAACAGCATCTGACCTCTCCAGATAAGTTGTTCTAATCTGAATGCACTACAAATCTCCAGCTTGGATGTGTTCAGCCTAAAGGCCTGCCTTAAACTGCTCTTCTTCCACCTTTTCTCACACTCACTTAGCACAAGGCTCATGGAAGTGCATCTCCTCAGTATTTTTGACTTTTCACAAGATATGGAGGAAAACACAGATCTCATTTTAAGAGGCATCCTCATCAGCAACGAAAAAGTCTATATATAATGGATATTTACTGCTTATAAAAAAAATTGGTTGGTCTGCAGATTAGAGATTTTTCAAAGGTTTAAAACTGAAGCTGTCACTAGCCCAAATACACTATAATTAAAAGGCAAGAAGTAGGAAGATTTTTAGTAACAGATGTGCACTATTACATTCCTAATGAACAACATGATGGGGTTCACACTACAGCAGGGTGACTTTGGGTAAGGAAAACATGGTATTATGGAAATAAGTATTTATATTTTATTTGTATTTACATTTGGGCCCAGCATAGCAAAGCACACCCGGAAAACAAAAAGGAAACAGAGTTCATAACACTCCAGAAGTTTTTTGCACTCTCCATTTTCTCCTATTCCTCTGCAAAGTGACCCAGACCTCTGATGTGGCACCGTCAGCTCTACACCTCCCCAGAGTTTCAGAAGAACCACCAGGACATGGAGCTGAACTTCCACCTGGTGGCTCTGTGAGCAGCCTACTTCCCAATCACAGCACCAGAAGCATCCAAGCCCTCTCTACACTTGCACTGAATTCTTCCTATAATTAAGAATAACATAAGCCACATTACAACTAGCAACAGCCAAAGCTCCTCCAGCGCTTTTTACCAAGCAAGGAGAATAGGGATGCAGAAAACCTTCTGCTTAATTGCATCTCCATGCTGTAGTGACCTGCAATGCCCTGCCCACATTGAAGGTAGTGAGGTGGCTTGATCCCTTAAAAGATATTGGCTTTTAGTGCAAGATGAGCATCTGCAATTAGTAGCACATATCAGTTTCATCCATCTCCAGTGCCTAGGGGAGCCAAATGTCAGAATAGCTCCAGCTGTTTTAATAAAGCTCAAACCTGCTGTCTAAAGGTTAGTCCCCTTCTAAACCACACTTAAACACTTCAGGTGGCCTGGCTTTGTGGACCATTTACACAAAGGACTCAGTTTCCCTCATCCCTTTGTGATTTGATGGCACAAAGAGAATAGAGAAAGAGGCAGAGCTGGTGGGAGCAGGCCTGCAGCCCTCAGAGGAAAAGACAAGGAGCACCACTCCCAAAAGCCCTCTAACAGCCTGGGAACACTTGTGGTAAGTGCTCTGATCCAGGATACAGTAAGCAGGATTGATAACATACTACAGGGCAGCTTACAGGCTGCAGTAGGAGGTAGAGACAAAGGAGATGACCTGTACCCAATAGCAGTATCTGCTGAACACCTCCATGCATCTCCAGCAGAGTGGAGATCAGCTCTACAGGCCATCTTCCCTCTGCCTTCCTCCCGGGCACACCAACCCCAGCTCCTACATCCCACTCAGTCCTCCAGTTCCATCATGCAATGTCCACACACCTGGGTAGAGTGACTTCCCTCAGGACTAGCAGGTGCCTTGCCACAGGTCTGTCCATCCACTCAGAGCCAGCTCCTCATTTGGCTCTTCCACTTGTGAACAAGCAGAGAAACAAATAGCAGCAGCAGTAGAGTTACATGGCTCCATAGCTATGCTAGACCTGGCCCAGAGAGCTTAGAGTGAGCGGCTTGGATGATGCTCCTAGAGCTAAGTCACCTACTATCTTTGCCTTGTCTGTCTGCAAGATGTCAGTTCAGGACAGCACAGGCAGCAGTCCCACTCCCCTCTCTAGAAGGCAGCAGTTCCTTGTCTATCAAGAAACCTCACTAGCATAACATTGTGACATTTCATTAATATATGATTCAATGACATCTACATTGGCCTTTAATGTTTTCTGCCAGCAACTGCTCTCCAGCACACAATCTCTTCAACAGGACCCTTTCCCATCCTGCCTCTAGACATTTCCTCATCACTGTGTTACTCTAGGTAAGTTTATAGTTTGTTACTAAACACAAATAAAATACCCACCTGAGTGAAGCTCAAAGAAAACACCCTTGGTAGGTAATGCAAGGGAAGGTTCATCAGGCTGCAATAGCCACCACTCATGCCCTGAGAGCATTTCATGGCAGCACAGGGCAACCCTTGAAACACTTGCCACCAGATTTATAGAACCAAGGCAGGTTAGCACAGCTACAGGGAAGGCTGAGCTGGGAAGCCCATTTGTATTTGCTAGTTATTGACCCAGTGTCACAGGAAGAAAGCAGAGCAGACACCTGAGTCTGGTACCCTCTGTACTGGGACCAAACCCAGCAGTATCAAAAACTGCTCTCATTCAGAATACTTTTTGCATATACACATTGGCTTGGGGCAACAAAGCTTACACTGACTTCTGAAAAGAGGGCTGGATTTTAAAAAGCACAATCAAATCACTTGCCCTGTAGCATATGAGCCAGAAGTGTGTCCAGTTGGCCAAGAGGGCCAGCAGCATCCCAGCTTGTATCAGAAATAGTATGGCCAGCAGGACTAGAGAAGTGATTGCCCCACTGTACTCAGCGCTGGTGAGGCCACACCTTGAGTACTGTGTTCAGTTTTGGGTGTCACAATATAAGAAAGACACTGAGGTGCTGGAGCAGGTCCAGAGAAGAGCAACAAACCTGGTGAAGAGTCTTGAGAATAAGTCTTATGAGGAGCATCTGAGGGACTTAGGGTTGTTTAGTCTGAAAAAAAGGAGGCTGAGGGGAGACCTTACTGCTCTCTAACTACCTTAAAAGAGGTTGTAGAGAGGTGAGTGTTGTTCTCTTCTCAAGTCACAACCAATAGGATAACTGGAAATGACATCAAGTTACACCAGAGAAGGTTTAGGTTAGACATTAGGTAAAATTTCTACACCAAAAGGGTTGTCAAAGACTGGAACAGGCTGCCCAGGGAGGTGGTTGAACCACCATCCCTGGGTGTATTTAAAAGCTGTCTAGATAGTGTGCTCAAGGATATGGTGCAGAAGTGGGTCTGGCAGAGATAGATAACAGTTGGACTTGATGACATTAAAGGTCTTTTCCAACCATAGCAATTCTGTGACCAGACCATTATTTATTTTCCTTTATCCTGAAGCACCAGGCTATGGTTTAGTGGTTAGGGAGATGCTGGGATGAAGGTTGGACTTGATGATCCTAGAGGTCCTTTCCAACCGTAATGATTCTATGATATGCACTGTGTAACATCCTGCTGAGGCTAATGGAGCTACCAGACACCAAGACCAGCACTCCATGAGGAAGCTGAGCCATTTCTGCTCTCCTTGGAGCCTCTAGTGCCACCCTGGGATAAGCACCTTGTGCTTTGCATGTGTTTGGTAAAGCACCACCTGCTGTCAAACCTGCCATTCACAAGCTAGTCCCCAGGGACCTCAGGATCAGCTCATTTAACTCAAAGCCTCTTCTGTACAGACCACTGCAGTGCACCTTTCCAGCAACACAAACCAGCGTCCATCTCCATACACTGACTTCTAAAGAGTGATGTTCAAGAATGGTATCTTTCATGTGCTCCATATATCACCATGCTAAACAATCATGATCCACTCCTTGATGAAGGCTGAGATGGAGATATATTTCCTTGGTCTATAGAAGTGGCAGAAAGCTTTTCACTCAGGGGGATCCACTGAGTTAGGGATTTTCCCTGGGCTTTGCCCCTGCTCATGAAGGATTATACTTTAATAACTAACAGCAACTTACCATTGCAACACACCCACTGCTCACACTTCTTCTGAGGAGCAGATGAAGGGAGTGGCCCATGGCTGATGTCAGCCATGTCAATGCCTGGAAGGCTCAGAAACTAAAGTTACACATACATGCAGCGCAGGTACCTGCATGAAGGAGGACAGGTTACAGGACCATCCTCTCATAAGCTCACTCCTCAGAAAACACAGCATCAAGGAGGTATTCCCAAATTTCTCCCCCGGGGTCTCATTTGAACACTAGTTTCCTCAAGCTGAGGTTCATACCCAGCAACGCATTTGCAAAGAGAAGAGTTGCACAGAAGACAGGAGAGCTCAGGCAGGCTTGGACAAGGCAGTAACTCCCAGAAAGCTGAAATTCCCTTGGAAAGTAGCAGCTATGGATTTGCCAGCCAATGTGGCTGACACCAGGAAGCACCAAACACTGTCAGCAGCAAATGAACAGTGCTGGTTTCAGTGTCTCTTCTGCACTTTTAGATGAAACACTTTTGGTATAAGGACGGGTCGTCTGTCTAATCAATTAGCAGTTAGGCAAAGATCAAAAATGGGAAGAAAGAATGAACATACAGTGCCAATTATTTTTTCAGCTCATTTCAGATTCTCTCCATCCCCACCCGAGTCCCTAGCTCTATCCCTTGCAGATCACACTATTTTTCTCCACCATCATGTGTCACATTCTATCACTCCTGACATTTGGTTTCTCAAGTCCTCCTCGTCTAATCAGTGAAAACTTTATCTGTCTCTTCCCAAAACAGTCTCAGTGAACTATTTCAGAAGAGATGCCAAGAACATATCTTTCTGTTGACAGGTGAGAAACTGCCTAATCATGGTCCTGATACCCTACATGACAGTCTACTCAATTCATTAACTTATACCTTCTGGCATTAAAGAGATAACATAAGTTTTTTAAAAGCTTCTGATGCCAAATCTCAGGCGACATCTTTAACTCCAGCTGCCAAAAGCTGTGCTTACTCATCCATTGTTATTCCTTGTCACATATTTTCTGAATGGGAAGTCAAAAAGCTGAACACATTTTAACCTAAATAATCATGCACTGACATCAGTAGCAGGAACTGCTCTAAATCACTGACATGCCTTATATTTTAGAGGGAAATTAGGTTTTTTTGCACTGTATTTCAGCTGGTGCCCTTCCCAGGGAGGTGAACCAGAATGCAAATCAGGCAAGGCTGGGGTTGGTGCTAGGCAGGCAGGAGCAGACAGTGGGCAGACCAGGAGGGAAGAGCTCAGAGTGATTTTTCCATAGACAGATAAGAGGTAGAAAAACTTACCTAAGCATATAATGACATGTTATTAGTATACGCTTACAGGATTATAATGGGTAATAGGATAATGTATTTATATAATAAATATAACAACCACCAAAGCTTTGTGTAACACATTAGTAGTAACTATAGGGTTTTCACACTGTATTCTGAGTCAACACATGGTCCTTCTTGGGCAGCTCCGGGGCTGGTCCAGCTCAGGCTGCAGCCAGCAGCATGGAAGGGGAAGATGTGCAGTCCCTCCCTTCAGGTCACTTAGGGTTTCCCAGCTTGATGACCACTCAGCAGTGCTGCACAGAGTATCTGTGAGGGCAGCTAGGCACAAACACAGATTTCTAGATCCATCAGGGAAATACCTAATCCTGCTTCACCTCACTCCCGTCTGCCACATGGCTTCAGTGGGTCCCTTTTGCCAGGGCCCTCCTGCCACTAGGACACTGGGAGTAGCTGGCAGACTCCCCAGGGTTTAGAAACTCTCAATATCCACTCTAAGGAAACTATTCCCGGCTGAGATAGTCTGGCAGGTCCTGTGACACTGGGCACCAGCACTTCAAATCAGCACTGTGCTCTGCTAGGTAGGGCACACCATACAGATCAACAGCAATACTTGTTGAAACACGCATGCGTGAAAATTTGGTTCTCATCTGGAATAGAACATCAACTCGGACACATCCAGACACCGATAAAAGCTCAGCCCTGAACTGTGCATCTCCTTTCCACCTGGGATGTCAATGTAGAGCTCCTCTGCGTTCCAGGGGCACTCATGTACTCACTAGTTTAGAGACCACCACTTACCTTTGAGTCAGCCCAGGAGCACTCCCAAGCTTGAGTGCAAACAGCAGAGGAGCAGGACAGGCTCGCTGGCTGTCAGCCCCCACACAAGCTGCCTACTCTCTCATCCTTTTTAGATTGCAAATATGTCCAGGCCTAGAAAGTTGTTCCTAGTTTCCACCTGTACAAATCAGAGGATGTTGAGCCCCACCAACTGACAGGACCCACCTCAGCACAATCTTTGATGTGCCAGCACTGAAGAGCAGTATTTTTAAGACATGTAGAGCAGCAAAAGCTGCAGCTGACTCCCAAATAAGGATACTCATCAATGTGCAGAGCTGCGAGGCCAAACTGTCTCACAAGCTGCTGCTGCCACCAGCCCCAGGACTCACTGCAGACAGTGTGCACTTCCCAAAGGGGACACAACTAATCCCACCCCCTGCACCAGCACCCTCCAGAAACACAAGCCCCATTCCCCTCCAGCAGCAGGCTAGTCCAGCCCCACTCCACTGGGTTTGCTCCTGATCACAGTGAAACAAGGAGGAACAAGTGGGCAACAATCATTTTTCTTGCAACAAAATAATGTTTTACATATGTTTGTTCTCATAACATAATAGCAATTTTTAATCAATCACTATTCAATTATAGCAATTTATTTTAATTAGTTTTGATAGTTAGTCTCACATTTTCAGTGTGTAGTCTATTATCCTTTTCTACTCCCAGCACTATTTTTCTGTTACTTTACACTTGGGTTTTACAGCAGAAGTGCGATGTTAAATATTTACAACCAAAATAACCCCAGAAAGTATTGGTTTCCAATTTAAAAACCTAGATGTTCCAGTGAATACTTTGATTAAAATTATATTTTAATAAAAATCTTGTAGAAAAAAAAAAATAAGTTTTGGAGGATGTCTTCCTGCAGTTATTACTTTTATCACTGTCAGTGTGCCCAGAGCAAGTTCTCTTGGTACAGGTTGGCTTTGAGCAAAGTACTAGTTTATAGCAAAGACCCTGTAATGCTGGATGAGAACAGGATAAAAGGCCAGAAATGGAATAATGATAAAGTAAAGCAGGTAAAAGGAAAAACCTCTCCTTTCCACTGCCACAAGTTGCTGACAAAAAAGCCAATTACCCAGCAAGACCACAGGGGTGCTGGTGAGGGATGAAGAGGGAGCAGCAATATTCAGCAGTCATGTTTTATTCCTGCTCAGATGAACCACAGCTTCTCCAGCCATGCTGGGACCTGTCCCCACGTTGCTGGCAGGGAAGAGGGGAGAAGCTCCAAAGGCCAAGGAAGCTCTGGTGTTCAATTACTCTGAGCATGAGGGGTGCACATACCCTCAGTGCCAGGAAAAGACACACAGGCTGAAGCTGTGTCAGAAGATATCCTAGCAGAAGATATCCCCGAACAGCTCTCTCTCTGGGTCCCATGGGAGACAATTGCTGGTTGCCAAGTCCTGCGTGTCCCATCTCTTTGCTCCTAATTCAATGGTGCCACCTAGTGCCACCAGCCCTGGCACAGGACAGCCTGGCTCTCACTGCAAAGCAACGCTTCACTTGTCTGCTGTTGGGCAAACTGGCTTCTCCATGGGGCCCAGGCCAGTTGTTAGCGTGGTTCTTCTGCAGACAGCCCCCTATGGGATGGGCTTTATCACCCACTGTCAGGCTGGTGAAGGTTGTGCTTAAGCAAGGGAGCCTTCAGGAACAAAACTCCTCCCAAGGTTTGGGGTTCAGGATGCAGGGACATGCTCTGGAGAGGGCAGCTGTGGAGGTGCTCCTGCTCACTGCAAGGGCTGACCATAACCTGACTTCCCATTGCCTCTCCTCACCATGTTCTTCCCAGGGGAGAAGGGATGACTACAACTCAGCCAAGCTTCCTCCTCATGGATCCCCACACTCCCAGGAGGGCTGACCACCACCACCTCCTCCTCCTCCAGGAGGATCACAGTTCAGGAGTAGCCAGAAATCAGATCAGACACAAACAGGCTAAAATCCTATCGTACAGGCCTGAAAACCTGCAGAATGCAATTTAGCTGTCAGACCTCCCTGAGACAGAGGTTTAACATCTCTAACAGGGACTGCAGGGCTGGAATTCCAGGGCCAGTGCAGACACGTGGGGCCAAAAGGAGATGAGTTCATGGTGACATCAGCAGAGACAACAATCTGCAAGAGGCCCATCCATAGGAGGTCCATATGTGACAAATAGTCATCCCCTCAGATGACTGCAGTGGCAGAGCCACATGAATAATGATTTAGTCGTTCCAGGATTGCAACATCAATCCTGGATGCATTAGCCAAGACCCCAACCACCCAGTCTGCACTGAGCCCAGGTGTGCAAGTAAGTCCCAAAGCTTTTATGCTCTGCCTGTGCAAGACTCTGGGCAGCGACCCACCAGATTTCAGTGTTTCCTTGTACAGGCAGGGGCCAGATCCTGAAAAGCAGGAGACAGAGTGAAACCTCAGTCCCACCAATGCTGCTGTAAGGGCAGGGTGCAAGGAACAAGATGAGGCAACCTGCTTCTCCTGAAAGCTGTGATATGTGACAAAGACTGGCTTAGGCAAAAGTCACTGCTCTATACCCTGCCGAGCAGATACCTTCCTGTGGTCTCTTTGTGCTATGAGCTAGAGCTCAAAGGCAGAACAGAAGAAAGGAGACTGGCTGTCTTGCTGAGCTTTTCACCTGCCACACCAAAGTACAATAAAGCCACCACTGCTACCAGAGCTCTTCCTCTGTCTCCCTTCAGCCCAAGAAATTAAGGATAATTTTAACAGACATTTGTTAAAGGGATACAGTATTCAAGTCTTTTTCTGAATGCAATGAGACTGCATCAGCTAGGAAAATATTCATGTAAGGATACAGCCAAACCATTCCTACGATTCCAAAGTGTAACTATGCATCTAGGTAATTTCAACTAAATTAAGTTGAATTGATCTCAGCATCATTTCCTCCACATGAAGATGGGGATCAAATTTTACTGTCAGCATTAATTAGGGAAACCAGTCACTTGATTGTGCATTTATTCAAGGGTTCCCTTGGGCTTCTGGAAAATCAACCCAGTCTCTTCTTTTCATGTGCAACACATGACCTGAAAAGAAATCACTTGATTTCAATGCCTTGAGATACAAAAGGACAATTCCAGTTCATGGCAAGAGAATGAAGTTGGATCTGAAAGATGGGGTGTTCAGATCAAAGTCCTGGCCAACCAGCACAGAGCTGTCCACTCAAAGATCAATGTCTAAGCTGCACTTTGGATCACACAATTGGATTTGATCAATGCTTTGAGAGGCTGTTCATGGCTCCAGCACACATCTCAGCAATGTTCCGTGGTGACAGGAACCACACAGGCTTTGCAAGGGACTGGGTAGCAACACCACAAACCACTGTAAAGTGAATTTGAATGTTCAAGTCTTTATTTTCATGTTTTTCCTATTATCTTCTTTAAGCACTAATACTAATCAGCAACAGCAGATTCACCATCCCATGCAGGCAGCCTGCAAAGAGGCAGTGCCCAGATGAACGGGCACGCAGGGAGCACGAGGAAGCCACATGAGCTGGTTGGAGTGTTTGTGCAGGTCTGTGCTCAGGCAAACACCAACCTGAGCGAGGCAGAAAACATCCCTCTGCTGCTGCTCCCAACACCACCCCCTGGGCACCCCTCCACTTCAGGATTCAGGTCACCACAACTCAGCGTCACACCACAGCAAGACTAGACACCAGAATGCTCCCAGCAGGTGCTTGGAGCTAGAGAGGGGGGGAACAGACCTGTCAATCCCACCCATGGAAGGGAGTACTTCTAGGGACAAGTGGATGTCACAGCACAGCCGTGGCCAGCAGCTCCTGACCCTGCTAGCCACAGGCTTCGCTCAAATCCCACAGAGCTTGTCTACAGCGTGCCCCCTGGGCTGACACCTTCCTCTCCTCCTCCCTGAGGCATCATCAGGCTGCAGCTACTCCTGGGCAGAGCTCTACCAAACACAGATGTGACTTCAACGTGCAGGGGGAGACACCCCCTCCTCTCCAAGCCAAGGCAAGGGAGCACCTCGCTACCAGGGCAGGCTGCAGGAGCAAGGACAGAAAGGTCCATGCACTCCTTCCTAGGCCAGAGCCAGCTTTACCTGGCCATGCTGAAGTCTCGGGGCTTAAGCACTACAAACAACATAGCTGTACTTTCCCCAGGGTGTAGCAGTGTAATCGCACTCTTGAAGACATGCTGTCCCCTCTGCCACGCAGGCTGTGCAACAGGAGGTGGCACTGGCTGCCCTCTCTGCAGGGGCTCTGCAGCCAGGCCACTGCTCCAGCCTGCAGTCCCCTGTCCTGCACAGCTCCTGCTGCTGACTGCCCAGCAAAACCACCCTTGGTGCTTCAGGTTTACTGACTTTTTCTGCTATTTAAACAGCCCTTTGTCTTTAGAGAGTAAGCCCACTGAAGTTGCTCACCCCTCTGCCTGCAGCCACACAGGGTCACCTTCCCCAGACCCTTCTGCAGCTAAGCCATGAGGTCAGGGTGGTGAGATACAGAACATTTATAACCTTTCACATGACTGTGCGTCTCTGTGTTCAAGCATGAGCATAGGCTCTGTGCAAGACTGGGGATTAACAAGGACCTACTTGCTTCTGCTAAATCCAGCAGCAATTCTCAGTGCAGCCACAAAATTCCTTCTAGTCAAAGCTGTAGAAACACTACATAGCAGTGTTACAGCACTGCTGGGTTTACCTGCGTACTCTCTGGGATCAAGGCAATAAGCAGAGTCTCCAGCCCTTATCAAAAAAGCTCTGTTTCAGTTCAGTTTCCTAGGATTCTTTGGCAGCCCCCAAAGATTACTTGATTTGTTTGTAAAGTGCTTTGAAAGTACCAAATCTTTCAGAGGAAGAGGGACAGAGGAAAGATATCAGTTTTAAATGAAGAAGATAAGAAACAAACATACACATGCTGACCCCAACAATCTTTCAAAACCATGAGCAGCTGATGATGCACCAAAGCTTTCATGGGGGGCCCCAGCAACTACCTGGTGCAATTCTGGGTGCTCAGCCCAGAGCACATCCCCAAAGCAATTCCCCCACCATGAAGGGGGCAGCTCTCCACCACTCAAATTCTTTGTGAGCTTTGTTCCCTGGCACAGATTTATCGGATCACATCAGAGGGAAACCGAGTTTCTAAAGTCAAGCAGAAACAGGAGCACGTTCAGAGAGGGGTAGCAGACAGGGACCCTGCACCTCCAATGAGGCCAGCAGCGAAAAGACACTAAGTTGTTCAAGTACTGCTCCCCTGAGCAACAACAAGAGGGAACAGGCAGGTAAGTACTAACAGCTCACATGTGGATGTACTTTTCTCCTGTTCCCCAAGTACTGATGAAATCAAACCACCTTCTCTTATATAAATAGCTTCTTCCCTTGCCTGAAGCATTTACAACATCTCTTAGGTTCAGAAATAGAGCACAAGCAGCAGCAGGACATCGCAAGAACCTGCTGCACCCTCAGGACACACACGGTAAGAGCCAACAGGGCAAGGGGACCACCCCACAGTACCTGAGCACCATGAGCAGGGCAGATACAGAGACCATGGCCAGGTTCCAGCAAGAGTTGAGATCACCAGGCATATTCACAAGGATGAAGCAGCTCCTCAGCCAGGCAGGGTTGTGGCTGAGCTGGAGACCACCACCCTTACAACATAGCTCAAAAAAAGGGACTAATTCCCCTGGGCTGAGCTTAAATAGAACTCCCAGCCCACAGCTGGGGAAGATGAGGCCCCAGGTGAGGCTGATTGTGGCCAGTTAGGACCTATCAGTGCAAACAGGTGGCAGGAGAGGCAGTCTTCTCTGGGCTGCAGGTGGTACATGACCTTTATTGTTCCCTAAGGCCTGCAGAGCTAGAGAAATGTCTCCTGGGGAAGGCCCACACAACAGGATCTTACCAAGTCTCCAATATGAGCAAGTGGGCAGAAGATTTAAAGGAGTCAGGAAAGAAAAGCCAGGATACAAGAAACATCCCTCCATGCACCAAACTGTCCAGGCAAGAATGACCCCCTTGCCAACATAACTGCTCATCACAGCCATGAAGACTCCACTGCTGCCAGCCCTAAAACCCATGAGTCTTCAAAGCCCCAGGACATCAAAAGTCCTGCCACTATCTCAAGAAAGAAAAAACTCAACAACATAAACAATATTTAGACAGGAGAGGGGTGGCAATGCCAAAACACAGCCATGTAGCTTGGCAAGGGTCTGGCTGAAGTGCCCACACTAATGGCATGTGGCATAGCTGCTCCCACACCACTGGATGTGGACTGCAGCAGTGATGTCCACATCAAGCTCGCCATAAGTCTGTGGTGGGTCACAGCTTGTCTGCAAAAGCAGGTGGATTCAATGGAGTGAGGAGGAAGGTGGAAGATCTGCAGCCTGGCTCCTGCTAGGCAGTGTCCTGTTGGGCTGTCGGGGATAAATACTGAAGCCAGGGAAACTCTGCAGATTGTTGTGAGGAAAACAGAAATGGCTGCAATTCAACCGGGAAACCGTGGAGACAAGCATGGGGAGTAGAGAACCGTCTCTAAAACCTCTGCTTGATGTCTGCATTTAGCTTTCATGGCACCACAGCACCATCTGTTGGAAATGCATTAAAATTGGCCAGCCTGCACTTCACCTTCCCAGCTAATGCTGAGACAGACACAGACCATCATGCTTACATGCATGGACAGGCACTTTGGGGAGAGAAGCCCCCATGCCCCAGTCCACCCTCAGTTCACTCTGGTTACCAACCAAAAGCTGGTAAATGTGTTTTCCCAGAGAAGCAAACCCCCTGAAGCCTCACCAAATCTGACATCCACTCCAAACCTGGGTGCTCCTTCCTGATGTGGAACCTGGTGGCTGCATCAATGTGAAGACATGAACGTGATCCTCAGCAGTGAACCATGAAACTAGAGTCTCATGAAGAAGACCCTGTACTGCAAGCTGCACAGACAGCACATCGCATAGGAAACTGCACAGCAGACAATGATGTATTTGCTCTAGGGACAAAATTTAGCCCTTTACGTCCCTTAGGATGATCACAGTGCTGGACTTTTCACCTGAAAAGGTTGACAAAGGTTAAAGCACATGAAGTATATGTGCATTATGGCTTTCTCATGGGAGATCATAGAATCATAGAATGGTTTGGATTGGAAGGGACCTTTAAAGGTCATCTAGTCCAACCCTCAGGCAATGAGCAGGGACATCTGCAACTAGAGCAGGTTGCACAGAGCCCCATCCAACCTGATCTTGAATGTTTCCAGGCATGAGGCATCAACCACCTCTCTGGGCAACCTGTGCCAGTGTCTCACCACCCTCATTGTAAAAATTTCTTCCTTAGATCTAGTCAAAGTCTCCCCTCTTTTAGTTTAAAAACATCACCCCTTGTCCTGTCACAACAGGTCCTGCTAAAAACACTGTCCCCATCTTTTTGATAGGCCCCCTCAAAATACTCAAAGGCAGCAATAAGATCTCTGGTTTCTTGCCTGCAGCACAGTAGGACAGGCCAAGTGGCACAAACCTCAGTCCCCTCTCCCTCCCCATCAGCAGGCACAGTGCCATTGCACCAGCGAGGCAGCAGTGATGCCAGATCAAGAGTGTAACTATAGTGGAAGGTGAGCATGCTCTAGTGGTGAAGCCCTCCTCATATACTGAGAAGAGCCCACGTTTGGATTTGGGCTGATCACCTACTGCCTGTCTAGACAAGTTTGAACTTCATTTTCATGGAGAAAAACCTTTCTCAATTCCATGTGCCAGCTTTGGGGATTCCAGAGCTGTGGATCCTACCCTGGGGGCTGGGCTCCCGCAGCCAGAGCAGATGCTTCACTGGGCACTGCTGCCTGTGTCCTCCCTGCCGTGCACACGCTGCACTGTTAAACAAGCACGAGTATTCCCTCTCCTACCACTGCAGTGGCAGAACTGGCTGTGCCATGCGTCCTGCAGCTCGGTGAGGACATTTCTCTTAAAAATGTAACGAAAAAACAGCTTTCCAAAGATTACATCTTATTAACTGGGATGCTTTGTGACCTCATTCCTCCCCAGTGCCTGCAGAAGCATTACCACACGGCTGCTGATGGCCACCCAACGCAGGGGCTGCAGCAGGAGGATTCCTGCTTCACTTGCTTAAAGTCAGCAGCACCTGGGGATTATTGGACTGGCCAAACCACGATGAACCTGGTGACCCTTCTTCTGCTTCATTCCCATCACCTGCGGTGACACGGGCTCCATTGCTACAAACAGATTCCCTCTCTGCATTCATTTTCTGCCTTCCTTTCCAGCATTATCATTTTATGTAATTGGCCATGTCAAAAGAGCCCTTATATAACCACCGCCACCCCAGGCACATGTCTTGAAACACATGCATGCCTCCTCTCTCTGTCAATTGCAATCTTTTGCACATGGATGGATTCAGCCCTTCTCCAGGAAATACTAAAAATAAAGAAAACACACTTGCAAGCATCAGGGACTCACTGAGCTTGGCGTAACAGCTTTCATCCCTCTCACAGACAGTATCTGTACACTGCAACATAAAAAGACCAGGAAACAACATATGCCAGTGGGAAGATAATTACTTGCTTTACTTATAGTCACCTTCTCTGCATTCAAGCAGAGCAAATTCTCTTAATAAAAAAGTATTTTTTTTAATCTTCACAGGTGCACAGGTCTGTAGACACACTATCCATATAGACCGGACCTGTACAGAGGCTAGAAACATTTTGCACAAAGTGATTTTAATCATCTAAGTGATTCCATTGATTTTCCTGGGCTACTTGCATATCTAAAGGAAGGTGAACATTTACATGACTGCTGCCCAAGTTTACCGGCTAAAAGCATTGGCATGGTAACTTCCCATGAGATCAGCTTTATCATTGGCACAGGCAACCCGATGGACTCCCCCACCACTCTGCTCACACGGATCATTTGCAAGGGACACGGTATCACTCACGGAGAAAACAGGCTGGAGCCTCTTGTGCAATGGGGAAGTCAAGGAGCACTTTGGCACTGACTTCAGGCAAAGCAAGATCAGCGTCTAGATAACCAAGGTCATGATTTGTTTGCAAAGCAAAGAGACACTTATGCCACCTGATTACTCGGCGCAACCTTACTTCACTCTGACAGCAAGACTTTGTAGTTTCTTTTTCTCTTCATCTCCTGACTCTGCTACACTTCTCATGTGTCCTAGGCAGGTGTCTCTTCTCACCCCTACCACTGGCAACTGCAAAGCTACTAACTCCAGGTATATGCTAAAAGCTGATTTTGGCCTCATACATGTTCCTAAATGCTGAAGGCAACCAGCTGTTTCCTTCTTTTTATAGTCAGCATTTTATTTTACAAGGCTTATTATGACAGCCCTTCAGTGTCCACATAGACTACTAAAGTGTTGTCTGGCCTGAAAATCTTCCTAATTTATGAGATGATGTCAAAGCTTTGGAGTTATGAGGCTGTGCTGACATCAGTCCAGCTAATGATGGCCTTTCTGGAAGGAAATTGTTTTACTTTCCTCTTGGGCTATGATCACAGATTGTGTTAGAGTTATTGATGGTGACCATGGAATCATGAGATAGAAGCCAATCGTTTACAAGTAGTTTACTTACAGGAATGACTTCTCCATCCCAGCAACCCTGCTGGCACAGAAATGACAGTAGCTTTCTCCTGCCTGGGTTTGGGTAGAGCTGGGTTTTGGCCAGGTTTGAACATCAGCTCAGTGTCAGCCCCTGAGCCAGCTCCTGCCTTCTGCTCAGCCAGCAGCAAGACTGCAGTACCCAGCAGGTCACACTGTCCAGGTCAGTGGCGATACCCGTCACTTACACCAGCAGAAATGCCAGGAGAGTGGGGAATTTGGAGAAAGGAGATGCACTGCTCTGTGCAGATGTTTTGGGTTGCTATTTTTACTCCTTAAACTAAAAGGATGTGATTTGAGTAGAACCAAGTCAAAACATTTAATTTAGATTGTCCACGCTAGAAAAGTCACCACATTTGCGTAAAACTGTTGTGTTCCTGGTGGGAAATTCAGCCAACTGTGTGTTCAACACCCTGCCTCAGACACACAGGTACCTGGGTTGGCACCTGTGGCTGATCCCTGGCTCCTGACCATGCAGACATGACAATAATCCATTTCTTTGGGGTAATACATGTATGAGAGGAGGAATACCTAACCCTAGCCCTGGCTCTGAGAGAAACTACACCAGTCAGTATTTTGACAAAAAGTTTTCAGCCAGCTCTAATGAAAATTCAGAAATACCCAGGAGCTGCACTTGGCTGTCATCTCCCCACCCCCTCACAGCTTTTTTTCTCAGGAGAGCTTACTGTCTTACAAGCATTAATTAATTAAGCTTCTTACACACTTCAAATGTTTGCTGTGAGGTAAGTAAGAGATTTCTGGATCACTTCACCGGCGGCTGAAGCGCAGGCAGCCGCCCGGAGAGGAGCGCGGCAGCCGCCGCAGAACCGCCCCTGGCAGGAGGCGGCCGCTGGGAACCCTCTGCTCCTGCTGCGGCACCCACGATGCCTCTGGAGCCACGGCAGCCACAGCAGCAGGAACGATGGGAAAATGAGGGTCTGCACCCAACTGTATGTGCTGGGGAATTTGGAGACAGGGTGATGCAGTCACTAGAGTTTGCCTGAGTCCGGTACCTCCCTCCTGTTGTGAAAGGTGGACAGGCTTTTTCTAAACTAGCTGAGATTCCCAGAGTGTATTTCATCCAGACATGGGTTCAGAAAGAAAATTCCTCCCTCAAATTTCAGTGTGGAAAATTTAATTTCTAAGGCATTTCAAAAGTCTAAAAAGGAACTGAGCTTTTGGTTTAGGTCAGAATGTTTAATTCAAACCAATTTTTTGTGTGTGTTTCAGTACAAAAAATCTTCTTCAGGTTGAAGAAAAAATAATGTCTTATCAAACCAACTTTTGTGGTCAATCACCAGCCTCCCTACTTATCCCACACATCCCACCTGCTTACTCAATTCTGCTCTTAAATTCTGCTGTGGGATCTTTAAATCTGCATTTCGGCACTTTATTTTAACATCTTTATTTCCCACCTTCCTTTCCTTTCTCGTAATCGATACCATTAGATCAAAGCATTGTGATGCACTGTGGAGCTGTTGTGAAATCAAAAGCCATCTGATTTAGAAGTCTATCTCAGCCAGCTTTGTCAGCTTCCCCAGTTCTGGGAAAGTGAAGCTGGGTCAAGTCAACAGCACAGCTTGTTACAGCACAAAGCATCCATCTCCGAGGATAAACAAGTTATTTGCATGCTTTTTCACTCTTACAGCATCATGCTCTCCAGCCAAATGTAACACTGTAAATAGTAAAACAAAGCAACACTTCATCCTGCTGGCTAAAGACCTTTATCTTCTGAGGTTACAATGACAAACAACAAGTGAATGAAAATACTCTCCCAAACCTCAACAAAATAATGGTTAAACTCACATGTTGTTTTTTTTCATATGGGTACACAAATCCACCTGCCAGATGAGAACAGGATAAATATTATGCCTGTACGTAGCTGCGTGCAGCACCTGGAGCTGTGTTTGTAGCACAGGTCCAGCTGGAGGCCCCTTGCTCAAAACCAGGAGGGGGACTCTTCAGTTCTTCAGGATGTGAAGTCCGAGTTTGAAAATACTTGAAGAGCCATGACACCTAAGGGGTTGATAACTAAACACAATGATACTTGTAGAAATATTTGCAAAATCAAGATAACTTAAAAGTACTTAGTGATTCTGATCTACTGGTTTGTGGCAGCCCAGCTCCTGCCCAGCTGAGAGCAGTTTGAGTCTGGGGTACAGGGGCCAACTGAGAATTTTCTTCCTGTTCAGTTCCTTCATTTTAGTCCCTAAAGATGGCCTTTTATTCCTCGCTACTGCAAATAAAAGTCAAGGGAGACTAGAAACCAGGAGCCTGGAAGAATGTGGCCCTCAAGGGCCAGGACTCTTCGAAACATCAGATGTTCTCCAAAGCCCCTTTGAATATCAGCCAGATTTGCAGCCTGAGCCTGAACCTTAGCAAAATAAAATTCCTCTGTACCATGTAGGAGGGACGTCAGCTGGCCAAAGGGAGGGGGAGGAAAAGAAAAAGGCCACATGTTCACAGCTGGATTTGACAGGTAGCTTTGCTAATAATAATTTAATAAATAGCCTCACCAGTCTGGCTGTGTCTGGTGGCACTGAGTGAACCTTCAGAAGCTGCTGTCTCCCTGCAGGCCTCAGACTCTTCACTTTACTGACTGGCTGCAGCAGAGGACAACCTTCCCTACCATAATTCCAGGGGATGCAGAGGAAGGGCCACAAAGTCCTGCCGAGGAGGCAGGAGGGAGCACTCTTGGGACATCTCTTGTCAGTGGAGCTGTGGCTCCTATAAAGACATCCTGCCAAATGAATGCCTCTGGTCTTTCACTGCCTCAGAGAATGTGACAGCAGTGGCATCCTGCACCAAAAAAAGGGAGTGGAAGGCCCAGAGCTTTGAATTAGGTACACCTAAACCTCTCCTTCATGGTGTGCTCTCTGAAGAAGATCCAAAAGCTTCTGACCTTGAACAGACAGGCTTTACCTGGAGAGAAAAAAAAAAGAAGACGACAGACAGACACTTAACTTTCTAAACAAATTCAAAGTCAACTATCAGTGACTGAACATGCAGCTCTCTGTCTACCCTATTTCAAGACTTGGCTGCAAGTCAGTGACTTTTTGAGCTGCAGCCAGCTGTGCCTGTCCAAGTGGATCCCTGGGGAGCCCTGAGCCTGGCTGCCTTCTGCCCACTCCTCTGCAGTTCCTTGATCTCTGTGCCTGAGCTGTTCCTGCTCCTGGGCTCTGTTCCTTTTCTTCAGTCCCCTGCCTGGGTCTCAGATCTTCCCTCTGAAAGTGTCAGTTGTCCCCCAGAGAAAGGGCAGCCTGCCTCTGCTTCTGGAGGTAACACCTGATCCAGACCCTGTCCTAAGTAACACAAATGGAACTGGGGTAAAAAAAAAAAATCAGGAAAAAAGATACTGTTTGTGACAAAGGGCATAAAAGATCCCCCTCTGAATCTCTTGACTTCTGCACTACACTGCAGTCCAGTCCAACTCATGGTATGAGATGGAGGTGACTTCTAACTACAGGGTGGATGCTCTGCTGCATATTCCTGGGCATGACTGATTTTGCCCAGCAGACAGCACCTTCTTTCAAGCTGCATGATTCCCCCCACTCCTCCCCAGCCAAAGGCAACACACCTAAGGGCATCTGCAAAGGAATCATCCTGCATCCCACAGAGATGCTGACATAACACAAGAGCTTCTCCTCCTTCCTCAAGCAACCTCAGTCAAAAATGCTCTGCCCTGACCAAGTCCCAAAACCAACAGCTGTGTCAGCCCCAAGCAGTGAGCAAATGTTCATCATCAGAACACAGAAATAAGAGACCCAGGAGGGAGTCCTGTTAACTCCAGGACTGGGTTTTTTGAGAGGCAGGACAAGAGCAGGATCTGTTCTTCTCACTGTGATGGATCTGTCACCAGAAATATCCAACAGTCCAGACAAGCTTCAGGAGATGAAAACTCTGATGCAACACAAGGAATTTCTTTTTGACCTTCAATTCTCCCTTTTGCTGAGATACATCATTGTGTTTTCACAGCTTGAGCAGTCTCTGTTCACTGGATCCATTTGAGACACGTAATGTTTTTGCCCAAATTCCATTTCCTTTCTTACAAAGCAGTAAGATCTGCTTATGACTCAGCCTTCAATAAAACACACAGCAAGGACCATTAAAATGAATGCACAGTGCAGGGATAAAATTCATAGGCTACATTTTTTAGGCTAGAATCTTCATTGCCCTTTATTTACCCTCAAAACAATATTAACTCGCTTTGAAAAGGAATCTTTCTCCAGTGGTGAGAAGGTATCTCCATGTGATTAATAAAGTGATAGATGGGACTGAAGAGGCTGCGTGATGGCCCTGGAGAGCCCACGCTTCCCAGGCCTCCCAGGTACTGACAGAGACAACACTCCCCAACCATCTTCTGCCTGAATAAAGATCCCACCAGCGCCAAGGAAATGACTTGCTGTGAAGTGTGGGTGGATAGCAGAGAAGGAAGCCAGGGGGATTTTTTCTAGTTTTGCATTCACAAATTTGAAAAGAGAGCATTTCAGGCAAAGAGTAGTATTCTCAATGAAGTTGGAAAGGCTGTGGTTTTTTCCTGTTGATGTTTGTGAGAGCTGGTCCCAGGGTCTGCCTGGCTGTGAGCCAGAGGTTTCCAAGTCCTCTTGATGCCGAATGGTCTTGAAGTGTTTTGCTTTTTTCCAACAGTGCACAAGAAGTGAGGAGTGAGGTTACCTATAGGGGAGGTAAATTGCATTATCATTCTGTATAGTGGAGGGGACTGAGACTCAGCATCCTACAATAATCCACCAGTTCAAAGTCTCTCATGAAATGCATTTGAAATCTGATCCTAAATTCTTTGGAATGACCTTTTTCACTGAATTTAGTGGAATTTCATGCAGACTTTAATTTCTCTGGTTTTCTTTTTAACCAGCCACTTCTTTCATAAGAGGGAAGTGCAGGCATCCATTGTTCTCTGACAACAATTAAAGCTTTAAGTATCCAAGGCCAGGAATTAAGTGAAGGGAAATAAAGGGAAGCAATGTACCCATTTCACAAAAAAAGCTCATAACAAGTAAAAATATGGCCACTTTGCATAAATTCAGTGCTAGGGATTGACTCCAGACACGATCAAAAAGTATTTCTAAGGTACATTAGATCTATTTTTTACAGATGTGAACTAAAAGGCATAGGAAAAACATCCATTAAAAAAACCATATCCTGTTTAAAGTTTCAGTACAACATACAGCAGTGAGCTTGGGGGTTACTTTAGACATGCTTTAAGGCAGCAATACCCTTGTGTAACACCAAGTGAGCCGAGGATACTTGTCATGAATCAGCCTCTGCAGCACTAGCTTTCCTCCCCTACCAGCAGTCCTGCAGAATGCCTGTAATACAACCCCATTACATATTAAAAAACTAAATACAGATTTTAGGAAGAGCTAGAGAGTGATGCTCCATTGGAATAACCAGTAAAGATGCAGTTTTGCAGTTTGGCACCTGTTGTCCACCTGAGGAATTCATTTCTGTGTCTTAAACAGAAAAAATCCCACTTTAATAGTGCATTTCAGGCAGCAGAACACTAACTTGCTCTCATGTCGGGGAAGGGAGAGGGGGAGCACTCCTCACAATAGAGAGAATAAACCACCCCATGGTCACATATTCTTGCTATGAATTCAAACATGCTCTTGTTTACACTGGTTGAGGTTCTGGCCCAAAGACTGGCAGAAAATGAGCTAGCAGTGACAACAGATGGGAGGGCAGGACAAGGATACAGGGCTAAAAGAAATTTTTAGAGCAATTCTTCTCCTTTCCTGTAAAAGCTGTAGCTGTACCTTCAGTAAATGTCCTTAAATTCCTGTTGAGCTCTGCTGGTCAATACTAAGATGTGACCTTTTCTTAAGGTCACCTTGTATCCATGGGCTAACATGATGAAAATCTGCCAGAGACAGAATAACTTGTCCTTCTTTCTCTCTCTCTTTTTTTTTTACCTTTCTCTTGAGTGTTGGTTATGGCTTTTATGGCTTATTTTGCTCTCATTAAGTTTACTGGAATTAGCATTTAACCCCACATCTCTGCTGTGATGAGATCCTAGTTTCCTTTTCATTAAAACACCATGAAATCTGGGCATTTTTTAAATGAGGAAGCTTTCTGGATTCCTGGTCTACCTCCACGTACAGAATTACTGCCCTGTTTACAGTTAGATAAACCAGGAATGTCTCAGAGGTGTAATTTGTCAAGGCAAAGCTGAATATTTAATTCATCAGACTCTGACTTTGTTCCCGAGATCCTGGTGAGCTGCTCCGTGGCCAGTAGGTGACAGTCTCAGCAACAGAAAACCCTGGGCAGCTCACAAAGGGAGTTTGTTCAATGCTCTGGCAGGATGTAAATGTTATTTATTTGTTTTTAGACACATAGACAGTCTACAACAGGGAACAGTATTTTTTCACCAAACATGCCAATAAAGAGGAAGGCCAGCAAAGTTCCTGAGTGTGGCTTCCTACCTCCCTGAGGAGATGTTATAGATGAGGGCGTTAATGATACTGCACTCAAGAGGTGCCAGCACAATGCTTAGCAGCATTCAGAGAAAGCCCTTTACATCTTGGTGTAGGTGTGAAACTAGCAGATACAAATAAAAGCACTTATAAATCAAGGCCATTTGAAACATAAGCACGTTCAAGCACGGCACAGTTACACCAACTGATAGCTTCTGAGGGGGGAAGAGGATGTTGACAATCCCTATGTATGTTTTAGGTGGTTGCAACTTTTCCCTCACAGCAGCCCTAGACATGGCTGTGTGCACAGCCTGGAGCACAGTCACTGCTTGTGAACACAGGCGTGTGCTTACAGCATGACAGCTTGTGGTGACCGAGACAACCTCTGCAGCAAAAGCTAAGAAAACATTTCCTTTGTTCCTATAGACTCACACATGCTACCTACTGAAATGGCTGCACCTTGTTTAAAATCTAAAGGAATGTAAGAACTGCTTGAGTGGATCAGTCAGAACCAGGATGCGTGGTTTAAGGGAATAATGAGAACCCATAGTGGGTAGAGGGGGGTTTTCTACTCCAAGACTATTTCATGTTATTCCCTGCCGTAGAGCTGTCACTCTAAGAAACATCACTGCACCCACAGCCATCCACAGCTACCCATCAGGAAGCAGCTCTAGGTTCTCAAGCAGAAGCTGCCAGTCTTGGCCAGGGTCACTAGCCTGTTTTAAGGAAAATGTTCTCATGTCAGGAACAGAAAGCCACAAATCATTTGCCTCATCAAATTTAATTTAACCCAGTTGAGACTTTGCCTGAGCAAAGGTCAAGCATAAACTTTTAAAATCAAAATCGTTTGGCCAGTTTGAGAGGTATCTAACTAGAGCCTTAGAGAGTGTATAGCAATAATTCAAGAAACTAGAGATATTCTGATTTAAATATCTACCTCTGGCAGCTTCCCTTGTGAAATGAGGATTGGAAGGTGTGCAAATTCCCAGTCATAAGAATTTTAATCGCATGTGCCTGGTGTCACAGACCATCTTGTGTTTTAATCGAATTCTAACAGCTGCATTAGATGTTAAAACTTGTTCATGTTTCTCTGCAGTTTAAGGTAAGCATTTATGTGTTACTATGAGATAAAGAAATGTGTTGAGACAACAAACAAATCTCACACTGACTGCATTGTAAATCTTGCCTGCATTGCTACTCTCTTGTCCTGGTGTTGAGAGCTGTGACTGACAAGTGGAGGAGACTCACTGCCTTTCCACGAGGCCTATGTCAAGACAAGTGATGGGGTGAACTGCAGGACAGGTTACACTTATTAGCAAACAGCCAAAGAATTATTAGCAGGTGCAATGCTATAAAAGATGGCTTCTTATCTTGGTTTGTCTCACCCAAGCTGAAAAAGAGTCATAATTTGGTTCTGAACACAGATGCGACATCCACCACTATGGCTGTTTACCCACACTTTCCATCCTGAGAGCACCTTTCTTTTGTGCTATGGATATAAGTTCTTCTGGATTAAATTTCTCCTTAATGTTTCAATAATTCTTTCTTTCTCTCTCCTCCATGCATTCATCTCCTTCCTGACATCCCTCTTTTGCTTCATATTGATTTCAAGACTCTTTCCTTCTTTCATTTCCCCTTCGCCTCTTCTCCTCACTAACCACATTTGGCCACTCAGACTCATTTAACAGAGTACTGTGGAGAGCAGACTCTGCCTTTGGCAGTGCAAGGCTCAATGTGTGAAACCCTCTGCAGCTACAGAGAAATCATCTTGCAGTGGTCACACAAATCTCACCATCTCCTTGATGCTGCCAACCAATGGGAACACCAGGATTTGTATCCTGCCCTGAGAAAAAGGAGGGCAAGTATTAGTCAACCTAATCACGCTGCAGGGATTTGTGTAATGAAAAGTACCTCTGCCTGGGGGTCAGAAATGGTGTAAATCAATCATACACCATTGGTTGGTGCAAATTCATCCAGCATCTCCTTCTTCTCTTCTGTCATGTTCATTATTAGGGCATGTGAACATCTAGGAAGCGATACCACAGCCTGGTCACCCTACAATTAAGGCACGTGGTTTGTCTCAGGGTTTTCTTCCAGAGGTCACTGGAAAGTGAGCTGGTTTATGGGCTGACTGCAGGCAGAGGGGCTGAGTCCATCCCACCCTGGGCAGCCCTGTCTCTGCCAGGGGCCTCGATGTGCTCCCTAGTGCAAACAGCAGTAATGCAGACTTAATGATCGCTGTCATTCCCTTGTGCCTACCACTGACCTCTTAATGAAACATTCTACTTAAATTGCACTGGCACAAGCACAGTCCCATGCTGGCAGGAGCTGCAAAATCAGTCTACCAAGTAAAAAAGGTTCTGTAGGACCTGCCGTACAACAGGAAAGCTGTTGGTGAAATTCCATTTGACAGCTTTTCTGCCTGCTCCTGCAGTAAGCATGTCACCTTCCTGGCGACCTGCAGGGAAAGAAGAGAATAGAGGCTGGAAATTGCCTTTATCTCAGGTTGGGACACAGAGAAAATTCTGAAGTGAGGATGACAGTCTGGGGCAATATGGATTTGGCATTTGTTGATGGGTCAGTGCTATCCACTCAGCGCTGCCGTAACACGCTCGCTCTCTGCTGTCAAATCCTGCCAGGAGCACTGCTGCAGAAGAGAAAAAACTGGGGACAGGCAGCAACACACAGACTCTTTGTTTACCTATTGCCATAAGCAGGAAACCAAATATTGGGGAAAAAAAAGCTAAAAATCTGTTCAATGACAAAATGTGTGTTGTAGGATATAGGAATAGTAAAATTACTGAAAAGTGGTGGGTTTTTAAAGTTGAGCACAGTCTAAAACAGAGACAGACAGATAACATACATAGTCTTCACTATTTAAGAGATAAACAAAAGCATTGAGCTTAGATCTTTTCAAGACACGAGCTCTGGGAAGTATTGCATGGCATAGCAGAGTTCTCTAAATTTCACCGTTACTTTGGGCCTGCACACCTTGCCCCTTCCCAGTCTCCCCTGAGCACTGCTCACGGGTGGGCGGTCGCCGGCTGCAGCCGCCGCAGGTCCCAGGAAGTGTTGTAGGAGCTGGGCCCACCGTGTAAAATCAGGGAATTCACACAGTCTGCCTGAGTCATAGCACCTACTCCATCCTTCTACCAGCTCTCTCAAGGCGAGGAAATGCTAAGCTGCTGGTGAGTTAGTGGTTGACTGATGGAAATACTTCCCAACCTTAATAAAAGCATATTTCCAGAGCATTTTTTGGAAGTTAAGCACTAAGAAAAGTAACGCAACAGGAGCTAGCTGCAACTTAGTCCATCTACTCTACAAAGTCCTCTTACAATTTCCTTGATGCTTCTGTGTTCTGTCCTATACATCTTCATGGTAGCTAACACTAAAAATGGCTCCAGCACAACAAAAATCAGCCTTATTTGGTAATGATCCACTAGTAATGGTTGAGAGGGGCATTATCTTCCGTGTTCTATCACTGAAAGGCAAACAGGGGAGGCCATTTCCTTTACTTGTACCACGGGTTGTGTTAGAGACAAACAGAAAGACAGGAACAATGACCAAGATTTGCATTTGCTGAAGGGCTCAGTACATTGCTCCGTTGTGAGCGGGCCAAGACCTTCAGCACATGAATTCTTGTGATTCATCCTTCCCTCTGGTCTACCTCTCTGTATTCAGCACGGTACAGAGAACTCTATGTGTTTATTTATACACAAAAAGGTCTTTGCTTGTTACTGTAGTATTTGGGTGCTTGGCTCAGGCTCCCAAGCCAGAGGGGGGTACAGACTGATCTGGTGAATCAGTATTTTTTACTCTCCTGCCAGACTGCTGAGTGACCTTGGGGCAGTTCACAGTTGCTTCACCTCTCACCACCTCCGTTTCTGTAAAATTATCCTGTTTTACTTGGAATAGCACGTAAATATCGACTGATACAAGGGCAGGGTATTATTGCTTATATGTAACTCAAATAAAGCCGATCCCTAAAATCCAGAATCAGCAAGGCAGACAAATTGAGAGAGAAAAGAGCAGAAATGTGAAATGGTTCCTCTGCCTCAGCTGTTCTCCCCCCACTGCCCTGGCCAACCACACCATCTCATTTCCTCCACGTCAGCCTTACTGAGAAGTTCAGGTAACCCCACAAGGCATAAGCAGTGACATCTAAATAAGCCCATGCATGTTAGGGTGAGTCCGTTGAAAGGTTACAGTTCTTCTCCGCTGAAGAACACACATTTCAGAGCAGACATTTCCCTTTGGAAGGCTCTGGATATGGAAACCTGGCAAGCAGGGGAGCGTGCTGCCTGCCCTCAGGAAGGACAGGCGTCAGTCCCTCCCCGTGATAACACCGTGGCAGCTGGAGCTTCCCAGTTTCTCGTCAGTGGTTTCAGTGAAAGCATAAACCCACGGATGCACAATCCAGCATGGCTGCCAGCCACAGATGTGTCACACCAATGTACTCAAACTGGTTGAAAGGGCAAACACGTCTCTGATGCTCATGAACATCACACTCTGAAGCTGAACTGTCTTTCCCTGCTACAAATAACTCCTGAACTCTGTGGGAAGCCCTGTCCTGTGCATAAGGGTTACAACTGTCCCGGAGTTGAACCATGGAGAAGCTGGAAAGTGGGAGCTGCATCTTGAGAGGTGAGAGGCCAACACCAAAGGGTTCCCAGCATGGCCTTTGCAGGGCCTCCTGCGCTCACAGGGCCTGCTCCTGCATTTTGTTGCCTAAGTAGACTGCAAAATGTTACCTGCACAATAAAGAGGCACTTCACAATTTTCTTTTCCAAATGTTTAGCTGCTGCCTAAGGTAGCAGCAACCGGACACGTGCATTCGGGGCAGATTTGGTGAGCCCACTGCACAGGGTTGCAAAACCTCTCACCTCTGAAATCCTGAGTGGGCCATAGGTGTGCACCCCCAGGGAAGGTGCCTGGGGGTGTTCTCCTAACGCACACTGTCCGTGTTCCTCTGGCGCTCACTTGTGCAGCACAGGAGCCCGCTGCACGCCTGTGCACGCCTGTGCCCTCTCACGCCCGCCCGTGTGTCCTGCGTGCACGTCACCCTGTGGGAGCACGTAGAGCTGCGACCCTGCACGGGGCCGACTGTGCAAGTCTACACTTATAGAGCCGTATACGTGCCACACCGCACACGCAGCTCCGCGTGTGTGTGCGCACCCTTTGCCGGGTACCCCTCTCCCCGGTGCCAGGACGCCCCGGTACCGGGGGTGTGCTGCCCGCGGGATACCCGCGGCCGCACCGCACCGCACCGCACCGCTCCGAGCCGAGCCCTGCCCCG
>VYZX01033897.1:201764-232883 GCA_013401335.1 Brachypteracias leptosomus
GCTCCGCGGGGCTGCCCACGGGGGGACACACAGTGGAGCCGCTCGCCCGGCTCCGCTCCGTGCGCTGCCCGCAGAATTAGTCCGGTGGCCGTAAGCAGACAACAGGCTGGATATAGGAGTCCGGGGGGGATTAGACGGGATATAGGGCAGGACGGGGGGGCTGGAGCAGGGGCTGCGCGCCGCGGGGGGAGAAGAGTGGCGAGTAAGGCAGAGGAGTTCAGAGCCAGATGGGGAAGGAGCGCGGGGACAGGCGGAGGAGCCTGGAAAAAGAAGCCGAAGAGAGAAATGAGCGGAGGGACAAAAGAGAGGAGGCTGGAGCGGGACAGACACCGTACGAGAGGAGGAGGAGGAGGAGGCTGCCGGCGGATTAAGGGGAGCCCGGCGAGGGGGCAGCTGCGTTCCGGCCTGCGAGGAGGGGCTGCTGGGCTCCGCACCCGCGCTCCTACGCGGACACGGGGTGGCTGCAGCAGAACCAGGCACCCCTGCGCTGTTCCCCTGTTCGCTTCTGGGCGGGAGTTCAAGGGCAGCGGTAACGGGATCTGCCCGAGCGGGGAGAGCCGTTTGCTGGCCCCTCGGTGCTGCCGTGTGGTACCGGGGCCGGCGGGAGCCCCGGCCGGGTCGCGGTGCGGAGCGCTGGGTGCAGGGCAGCCCCGCAGAAAGGCTGCGCGGCGTTATCGGCTCTCAGTCGAGCTAATAAAAAGCTCCGTCTCTGTGTTACCTCTCCCCAAAGCCAAGCGGCGATAGGATTTAGCACTTATGTGAACCCTTTGTTTACACCTGACATAATGTTTATCCCGGGGCTAACAGGATTTCCTGCGTGCTGAACCTAAACACCTGGGCTGGCTATCATCGCTGGAGTACTGGGTGTCTGTCGGGGATAGGCTTGCTACTTACCAGCAGCCAGTATCGGTGTGAGGTGTTCTGTCGCTGCATCACAAGAAATCAGGTGAAGGAAACTCATCTGTCATGAGGCTGTGACATGAATAGAAACAAGCTGGGAATTAGCAAAGAAAAGAAAACCATCGAGCGCTATCAGTAGTATAATAAACGTTAGGCATTGTAGTCAGAATTATCTAGGCACAGGAGATGTACAGAATCTGACCAAAGAATTGTCAGCACCTAGAACATTAGAAAAAACATTTCATATTGTATTCAGCGTTGCAAAGTAGTTGTGAATGAAAGCAGTACTTTTTCTACATGGCCTTTTTGGAGTGAGGTCTTGCTTTCTGTAATTGTGTGGCTGTACATATAGCATGGTGTGTATTATTCTAATGCAGAGGGTGTCTAAATCACTGCTGTATTTTTGCATACAAAGCACAGTTGCACTATTAATTATTATTCTGGAAATACATCTCTTGAGTAGTCTGATCTTGGCTTGGCTGTTGCTGCTCTGTTATCAGTCCTGAAGCTCATTCTTCAGATCTGATCAAAAGGAGCTGGCAGAGATCCCATGCTGTGATTAATTCCTCACCCACCAGCACCTCTCCACAACACTTCGTGGCGGAGGCGGTTTTTGCTTGGAAATTAGACAGTGAACCAGTCGTCTGCCTGTGTGTGGCAGAGCAGGTTACTATTTGTACTACTATTGCTTTTATTTACTAGACTGTTTTTCTTCTCTGTGATTGGATGCACCTCCCTGTATTAGTTGATTAACATTAGGACTCTAAAAAAGGGGAACAGATAATACATCTAACCATGAATAGCCTAACCTTACCTCTTTGCATGGTTACAGATTTATTCGTTATGTGTGTTCTCTAGCAGCCTACAGCAGTATCTTTCTGAGCAGGTAAGAGATATTTGCAGTCTTTGGTCAGAATACTTTAGCTATTGAAAGCCTCACTGATTTTTAATTGTGACAACTTTTTGATGACAACGGTGAGATTTTCTCTTTCTGCTTAGTTGCTTGTAATTGTACTTCGTACCTGCTGGGGCAGCTTTGTGTCTGCCATTTCTGTAGTGATTCCACACCAGATAATATGGGGGACCTCACTCTGCTGAAAACTGGAATTATTACTGTTGTCATTGAGAGCAGATTTTGAACAAAAAATTGAGGAGTGGATTTGGAAGCTGTCCTGCTAATTTTTTGCTGCTTTTGCCTGATATGTGTAAGGTTCATTGATGCATTTGAAGTGTTTGTGATTGCTCTGGGTTCAGGTATGTTGGCTTGATAGTTTTATGAAATGTAATTTTGGAGGGGGATCTGGGGAAAAAAAAAATCTCAAGTTGATTTTGTATGAACAGTTCCATTCAGCTATGCAGGGATGTATCAGCACCACTTAACTATATCTGGGCTGGAACGTTTCTGTGCCATTTCTGTATTAGTGTCGCTGTAGCTCTGTGGCAATAGAAGTGAAGTGCCAGTCAAATACAGCACTATTGTTACTACTGGGAGATTGCATAACTTTGCTAACAGCTAATCTAGACATAAAGGGGTAAAAATACTATTCCTTGACACTTACTGGTTTAGGTAACTACTGGTGATAATGTGCAGGCAGAAGACTTGACTATAAAACCTTGAGAGACACAGCACTCTGCCATTCTACCCACAGCACAGGCTTGAGGAAGACACTATTTTAATTAAAAAATCTATATTGATATACTTCTCTTTTCCAAAACAACTTTTCTGGCAAAAAGACTTTCTAGTTTTCCTTTAAATTTATTGAATCTAAGGTTTCAACTAAAGTTGTATTATTCCCTTGCCAAACTTGCATGTCGTAATGCTGTATTTTCCCTTGTCTGTACAGCTGAGCTCAGTGCTGAGTACTAGTGCTGGAAAGGGGATTTTGGCTGCTGTTGTCACAGGGGGTTGATTATTAACATTGCCAGTTCTTACCTAGTCAGGCAGAAATGCATAGTAAACAGATTGCAAACGTGGCTATGTTGATAGCAGTGGTGAGGAAATGATTCCCCTTTTGGAGGTTTTGAGCCCTGCTTGCAAGCTTTGATGTGCACAGGATCTAGTGCTCAGCAAGACTTAGTGACATTTGGTAGGAATATGATTTCATGCCAGCAATACCTGTCAGCAGTCCTAGAGATTTCTTGATCATTACTATAGCTGTCTAGGAGCTCTCCAAGGGAACCACTGTTTGTCTCCATCAGCTCTCCCAAAAGTAAATTCACAAATGGAACTAACTTGGGAAAACAACTCTTGAGTTAAACATCCCTGCATTTCTGAATATGTATTTTGTCTGAATTCTTAATATATTTTATCACAGCTTAATTGCCCCTTTCCGAACGAAACTACTTCTTCGTGAAGGGGGAAATACTCAAAATTCATTAACCCTCCCTTCCCCCTCCCAAACACTTCCAAATAGGAAGAGGAAACAAATGATGGGCTGACAATATGACTGCTTACCCATGCAGCACAATCTCCATGGAAACAGACCATCCTAGAATAGCTCGATCACATGAGGGTTACATGACATGAATAAAGTAACCAGAAAACTGGAAAATATCTTAGAACTGGAGATACTTGCACTTAATTCATTATCCCCCAGGTCTTTGGAGAGTAGCTAACAAACAAAGCTAGTATTGAAAGCGATTTAGTACATGCATGTCGTAATTCCTAAGTGATAGGACAGTGGAAAATTAACATGATCTTCATTTAAGGGCTGTTTATTGTTTCCAGTTTGGGTGGCATTTAGAGTGAATTTGGATTAATTTTCCACATGACCTTCTGCTTCTTGAAATTGGTATCAGTGGTTTGCAGCATTGCCTGAGTAGATCCTAGTAGATTTCTTCCCTTTGTGTCAGCAGGCACTGACCATTTCACACTGTTTGGGATGTTCTAAAGAGTAAATGCAGTAGTTGAAGTAGGAACTGCCTGTGCATTCAGAATGTTTCCTTATAGTTAATTATATACTCGTAGGGCAAGGAGATTTATTGAGTGTAACCATATTCAATAGAAAAATGAATATATTTCACTGATGATTAGTTTTCTGTTAGTAAAGTCAGTGTTTTTAACATGAATGTTGTGACAGAGTCATTGAGAAACCTGTTATACAAATCAGATATAAACAAGTAAGGATTCTACCAATTTGCCATAAAGTAAATTACAGCTAGGTCGGAAAAAAAATCATTAGACATTGGCTGCAGATCATTGTATTGTTAGAACATTGTAGCCCTTTTAACAGTGCAAGGATACTATAATTTCTGTGGGCAGGCAAAGATCATCAATTCCCCTTTGCCTGTTTGTCCAAGCCCAGATCACGTTATTTGTCACAGTTTCCACTTTTCAGGTGAAGTTTTGTAATAAGCTTTTTTGTCTGTTGTGTGAATCAAGACTATAAAGTCATTATGCCTAATAGAAAAAAGCGTAATTTCCATCATCTATCTCCTGGCAGAGGCCAAAAATGGGCATTGGTCATTACTTAGTGAAGGGGGAATGGACATTAGTTTGAAGATTGAGATCCTCAAGATTTAACTTTGATCATGACATGACTGCAATGCACAGGAAGAAAACCCATAGTTCTCAGCTGCAAGCTACTCTGTACTGTTTTGGCCTGTCTATGTAAATAGTTCTGGTTATGACCGATCATGTTCAATGCAACAACATTGTACTGCTAATTTAGACCATTTTCCACTCTCATTAAACTTGTTGATGTTTTCATTAAACACATTTCTGATTAGTGAAATCTCTTTAGGTGGGTAATCGTTTAAGGCTGTTTGTCTTAACTTATAAAAGAGCTACCAATAGTTTCTCTGCTTTATCTCTCAAACACATCACGTGAGCTGTGTGGCTGTTATTGCCCCTTTATATGGTGCTTGTCTTCCTTATGGTCATACCATACAAATGGAAGTCTTGCTCTGAACATTTCCATGCCAGTGAAGGTTAACAGCATCGGGTTTCATTTCAGTGTTTACTTCAGTGTCCTGACAGGGCAGCTATCACTGGGGCAGACTCTTCATTTAAAGGTTACATTTTTAACAATCTCCTTTGCCCTGCTTTGCTTAATGGAAGCAAATGCTGTAACATATATCTTTTTAAAGCACCTAACCCTTGTTCTTCTTGAAACTTAAGTTGTGATTCATCCAGGTGTTTGGTCCTGATGGTGGAGCGGGACATGTTGTGTTCCTAGAGAGTTTACCATTGTTCACTGTCTGGATCAGGGAAAGTGATGCTCTGTTTTTTGTTGTTTGTTTCCTTTGAATGGCTTTAGACTTGCTAAGAAGCACAATGAGTCATTCATTTTGAGTAGTTGATTGATGACACTGCATGTATGCACCATTGTCACAGAATATGGCCAACCATTCCCATTTGCAAATGCAATCTAATACCTGGGCTTTGGAAGAGGATGAAAGGAGTGAATATTATATATATTTTAAAAAGCACAATGTTTGTTTTCCTAGGGCCACTCTATCCTTAACAACAGAGTCAAAACCCAAAACCTTTTTTTATTCCAGTAAAAAGAGCAAGTCTGTGAAACAGTCTTAATTCTCATACAGCTTACACAGTGCATACACATACTTTAAGCACCTGAATCTGAGCAATAAAGTTATGTAGATAATGTATTATTTTGCAACAGGATACATAATTTCTTCTGAATGTGTTTTAGGATATTTGCAGGGGCAGTGCTTGGAAATGTTTTCAATCTGTGCAAACACAGAAATGAGTCAGTTTACATTCAGAGTACAACAGGCAAAGGCAGCTTTCTGGGAGGGCAGCAAAGGGCTCTGGGGTAGGCTATGCCAGCTGCAAATCCAGTACAAAAAAACAGTAAACAGGGGCCATTGAAACTGGGCTTCCAATAGCTGTGAAATCCTCTAAAGTGAACTGTAGCTAAACAAACAAATATTTTGTTGTCTCAGACAGAAAAATGAGAACTTACCCAGCGATTGGTTTCCTCCTCCTCTTCGTGATCAGCTATGGCTCTTCTGAAAATTCAAGCACGTCTAGAGGGTGTGGACTGGATCTTCTCCCTCAGTACGTTTACCTGTGCGACCTGGATGCCATCTGGGGAATAGTTGTGGAGGCCGTTGCAGGGGCAGGTGTGCTGACCACGTTACTGCTGATGCTGATTTTGCTGGTGAGGCTGCCTTTCATCAAGGACAAGGAGAAGAAGAGCCCTCTGGGAATGCACTTCCTCTTTCTTTTTGGGACTCTGGGACTGTTTGGGCTGACGTTTGCTTTCATCATACAGGAAGATGAGATGGTGTGCTCTACCCGAAGATTTCTATGGGGAGTTATCTTTGCTTTGTGCTTCTCGTGCTTGCTAGCTCAAGCCTGGAGACTTCGTAGACTAGTTCGACATGGGAAGAGTCCATCTGGCTGGCATCTAGCTGGTGTGGCAATCTGCCTGATGCTCGTTCAGGTCATTATTGCAACCGAGTGGTTAATACTGACAGTTGTCAGAGATAACAAGTTGGCCTGCAGCTACGAACCAATGGATTTTGCTATGGCTTTGATTTACGTTATGTTCCTGATGGTGTTTACCATGGGATTTTCTCTTTTCACTCTCTGTGGAAAGTTTAAGAAATGGAAGAAAAATGGAGTATGCCTCATTATAACACTTTTTTTTTCCATTCTGATTTGGGTAGCCTGGATGACTATGTACCTCTTTGGTAATGCTGAGCTAAAGAGAAGAGACAAATGGAGTGATCCCACTCTTGCTATTGCACTGGTGTCCAGTGGTTGGGTGTTTGTTATTTTTCATGCCATCCCAGAGGTCCACTGTACTATCCTTCCATCACAGCAGGAAAACACTCCCAATTATTTTGATACTTCACAGCCAAGGATGCGTGAAACTGCTTTTGAGGAAGATATACAGCTTCCTCGGAGCTACATGGAAAATAAAGCCTTTTCAATGGATGAACATAATGCAGGTAAGAATTTACCCTAGAGGACTATATTTTTCTGTAGTAGCCAAGAAAATAATCTGCATGAGACTTTTTTTAGCTGTTCAAAACAAGAGTCGTTACAAATGCCATATTTTACACACTACATATTGTTCCCTTCTACAATTGTCATTAAGATGTCACCTTGGTTGGGGAAGTAAGTGAAAAATATCCAATACAGAAAATACATGTGTTTGGTTAAAATTATTCTTCAGCATGTTGTTTTTTCATTGAAAAACTGAACAATTCCAAACACAAAGCCAACACCAAAAGACAAAAAAAAAAAAAAATTACTATGGAAAACATAGCCTCTATTTTAAAATAGCTTAACTGATGGTTTTTGTCATTATCAGCTAACAACATCTAATATTAAATATTTTCCAAAAACTCAATTAAAAAAAATCAAATTGAATGCTTTATGTTATAAAGTGCTCAGTCTCTTGAGCAACAAAACAACTGTATTTCCACTAAAATGGGATTTAGTGCCACTTTGTGACACTGGGGGGGGGGAAATGCAAAGTAGCGTATAGAGAAGTTCAAAGAGTCTTTGTTCTGAAGGCTTTAATGTCTGAACAGAATATCCATAGATAGAGATTTCAAGGTAATGGTTGCTTTCCTTGTCATAGTTGTTTGGTGACAGAACAGTATGTGCTGACACATCATTAAAATTTGCAGTGAAATGCAGTGAAAGTGATTACTGAAAGGACCAGCAACAACTGGTTGCTTAAGAGATCCAGAGCATTGCAGAACGTTTAACCCGTATCAGAAAATACCCAGGGATGCTTACATGGCCAGTGATGGGAAGCAGGAGCACGGTGGTGTCCTGTAGTGCAGGCTGCAGCCTGTCCTGTCCCACAGCTGCATTAAGGATTTCGTTACTAGTCATGCTGCTTTATTCACTCTAATTGAGAAGAGGACTTTGGCGTCCCAGCCAATAGTTGCCACGTTGCTTTGGCAGCCCCCAAAAGAAGGCCTGGGGCACATGGTCCTGGCACTTCACCTTCCTATTCATTTTTATTCATCTGTGATTTCCCTGGGTTTGATGATTCCTCTGGATATAGACCAGATATGGAGGAAAATAACACTTGTTTGGCACAATGTCAGGTCAGGAAGGTATTTTTCTTCTAAGTGTTTTAGTAATAACTTTAAAGGTCTCCTTCTAGTATGGAAGCTTTGAACAGAAAGGAGTTAACTTCTGTAAGTATATAACAGGGGCAGTGGTAAAATGAAAGAAATTTGCGTGGATAAAAGAGTGGTTGTTTATTACTAATGTTCCAGAGCAGCAGGGGCAGCTTCACAATGGACTGTAGATGCAGTCATATTTTTATTTTTTTTAATTGTCTTCCATTCCCCATTAAATTAATTTCATAGTAAGGTAGCTTCAGTGGAGCTATTTCTGACTAAGGCAGATCTAAGAACAAAATTAGACCTTTCACTCTGTATTATTCCTATCCATACATACATTTTAAAAAAGAACTGGAAGGGTCTTTTTTGATCTAATCACTCAGTGATTAAATTTTTTAATGAAATGGATAGACATGCAGTATCTATAAAATCATTGTAGTATCTATTATAGTGCAATTTATGTTGTTTAAATCTGTCTGAATCTTACACAGATAGATTTCCTTATCTGATGCCCTTATTAATATTAATAATAAATGCATGTCATTCCTATTCCTATGGCATATGGGAGAAGGTTAAATACATTTTTAGTAAATCAAAGGAGATTGATTATTCCTTTGCAGTGGTTCTTTAGGTGTAGACCTAATGACAACAGAATTTGGAGTTAAAACTTACTAGTATGGTAGAGACTTAAAGTAAATACAGGTAATAATACTCAAGTCATGTATGACTTGTATTACTATCACTGTATGACTATGCTATATTATGGCTGCTGAAGTGTTAATTTAAGTCAGATGACTGTACTGATGGTTGTCAGTGGCTAAGCACCTGGAATCTATTAGCAATTGACTCTCTGCAGGTATGTAGAGAATGTTCTCTTATTCATTTAATTAACTTCAATTAAAGAATTTATCATTAAGAGTTTAGAAATTAAAGGAGGGGTACCTTCTTCAATTATACTTGAGAATTATGTTTAAGAATATAAGATCTACTAATTGTAAAATTTTGGAATATATCATAACCAGAAAACACCTCTTAGTTTCCTGATTGTAATATTTTAGTAAGTAGTTAGCTTTAAATAGAAACCATGATTGGATAAACATATTTTCCATTAATTCTTGTTATTGCCATTAATACTTGTATAAAGTAATTTAGTAATTTTGCTCCAAACAAGCACACATGCTCTTAGTTTCTTTCTTTCTTAGCACAGTGTGGCTCCAAGTTACATATAACAAGAGCTGGTTTATTCCAGGAATATAATTAAGCATTAATAAAGCAAAACTATTTTAAAATTTAAGAGTCATTTAAACAACATAGTAATCTGGGATTTGAATATGCATATGGTAGGTAAGTTAAAATATCTACTTAAAAAGAGTTATTTTCATATCTGTGTCTTGTAGTATTTAGAAACCCTGGAAAAGGCAACTCGAATGAGTTTTCGGTGCTCTTTGTAAGTGCAGCGCACACAAGCAGGGCAGCTTCTGTAAGGCAGAGAAAACTTGCCTTATACATGAAAACTCTGGATGTGAAATGCAGAATGCCACAGCCGCCAAGGAGCCCAAGCAGCTCTGGTACTCACTGAATTTCATGTAATAACTTTTAGTATTACAAGTCACCCTCAGAGCCAATGTCTGAAAACAAAGTTAACAAAATTTAAAAATATGTTAAAAGGGGACTTTGTCACAACTTTGGCTCAGATCTTCTTGGCACTATTTTTCTTAACTTGTATATACTCTATGCAAGTCACGGTATTTAAGAGTAATGGAAAAAGTACTGGGAAAAAATGGTAAGACTGGTACAATAAGAAAACTCCAAAATGAGGATTTTGTCCTCAAGCTTTGTTTCTGATTCTCATGTTAAAATAATTATAGACTTATTGCAATAATAGGGAAAGAAAATTTAGCAATATCAAATTGAATTTACTGGCTCTTTAAGATAATTTCAAAATTACTATGGAAATTTTGTGTAAATATTTTAATGATAGTATGCATTATAAAGATTTCTTTTTTCTTTCTGGGCGCCAGCAAATAGCAGTGCAGTCATTTGTGTTTAACACACTGTATGACGCCAAACTACAAAGAAAGAATACTACTGACCCTGAGATGGTTAAGTATAAAATAAAAAATACGTAATTCTAGTTTAAGTATTTTCATTTTCTCTTCTCCTAGTGTTCTTCAAAAACATCTAATTTAAAAATATAGAGCAAGGGAGGGTCTGTGTATATCTAAATCAACAACTGAGCATTTGGAGGGCTGGAGTCTAAGTTTCTGTGCTAAATGAATACTATTTTTCATCTCTGTGCACAACTCCCAGAGAGAGGAGTAGCAGTGGAGAGAGGACAGCATATGGCAGTAGGATCCATTTAAATCTTGTTCTACACTTTGCCGCTATTAAATCCTGGCTTCATTAAAGTCTATGCTGAAATTCTTGTAAACTGCAACTCATTCACAATTTCAGCCGGAGAGTGCAGAATTGTGATTTGAATTAAATCTAAGAGAAACCCTTGCCCCAGGTGCCTGAGCTAGGCATGTTTCTATTTACCAGCTCACGGATGAGTACTGCCCGTTGTAACCACGCAAGTCGCATGGATAAATGAGCTTTGTTCCTTGGCCACATCTGAATTCAGTGATTTCCCCCTCAAGTAAAAAGAGAGTTTGTATGTGCCAGTCCCTGGACTGGTTTGGAGAGAAAGAAGCCTATCTCTAATTACGCATATCTCTTATTCAGAATATACATCTTGAATCCAAACTTGTGCTAAAATAATTGAAGACACTGATGTATTTCTGGTATAAATATTCAGCAGGACAATCAGTATCTTCTCTTTTGCTTCAGTCATTTGCCATGTTTAAGTTAATCAAAATCAGTATTTACTTTGTATTTCTAGTTTCTCAGAGTAAATATAATCTGAAACATCTGGAAAATCCTTATATGCTAGTCATGCTGAAGTAATGCTCAGGGGGGTTGTGAGCATGCTTACTGGCTCCAGCAATGTTTTGGATTCCCGTCCCTTGAATCTGACAGAAAGCAAAATGTAGTATCATTTTACTTAACCCCACAGTATCCAGACCAACACAGTAAACACTTTGTAAAATATATTGCACAAGATACATCGAAGCTTTGTCGATTGATGACAACTGAAACGAGACTAAGCAAACTTCAAAACTTTGGTTCTAGTAATTTTTTTCCCATTCCACAATGATTAATTTTATGTAAAACTGATTTTTCTGAGATCCATCCGCAAATGTATAAGAAAAACTGTTGTTCAATAGCAACGTGAAAACTGGTAGGGCAGCATGAAAGTTCACATCAATGGCAAAGTTTGCAATACCTAAACTGGAAGCAAGGTACTTGTATGATTTCAGAGGAGATGTGCAGCATTAATTGTGTTCCTAAGAATGATCTCTCTTTTCTAAACGCAGCACTAAGAACGGCAGGATTTCGAAATGGCAGTTTGGGAAGCAGACCTAGTGCTCCTTTTAGAAGCAATGTTTATCAGCCAACTGAGATGGCAGTTGTGCTGAATGGTGGGACTGTAAGTATCAAAATGTAATGATTTTAGAAATCTTTGATATGCACTGATATATACAACCACTGCTAATTGAAAAACCTGCTTTTAGCTTATTCATAGCAGGGGGGAAAGCTATCAATGAAAATCTGGGCAGCAAGTATGCATGTAAAGCTTCACTTCCCTCTAGAGAAGATGTAATTACAAAGTATTTTGCATTTCTTTACTTGGCCATTCACATCTTGCAGTGTAGCTCAAGTGAATCAAATTCTCACTTTGGTGAGACTACATGTTCAACAGCCCTTTCAAATTAAATCTGTGTTAAGGTATTTAACACAGCTATTAAGTGACACAATTTCTAACCTTTTTTTTTTTTCAAGATGATGTAAGTCACACAAATGTTTACAGGCCAGAATCATTGTTGCAGATAGTGGTGGTCTCTTGCATATCTTCCGCTTTCTTGTAAAATGTATGTCATTCTTTGTAAGTTACAGATGTGTACGTCTCTGGGAAAAGGATTCATGAAAGAGCAACATGGAATATTTTCATGTTAATAGCATTGATTTTTCTTTCTTAGACAAAATTTTGGCATGCCATTCTTTGGTAGACCTGTTTTTCTGCATCCTGGTTGTTGTAAGAATGGCTTAGTGATCTGATGCCAAACAGACTTTCTAAACATTTTTCACATGATGTGCAATTTGTACTTGAAGACATTTCATACAGCAGGCATAGTGTTGAAAAAGAAGAATTTTCATCCCCATATTTTTCCATGCATACCTACATGCTTCTTAAAAATCTACCCATGAGCCAGTTTATACTCATGTGAGTTGGGTTCTCTTTATTTTGAATCATGAGCTGATTCCATAACTCAACCTCTACATTTAAAACCAAATAATGTGAACTTATTGCAGATCTCTTTTTGGTTTTAAATAAGTAAAGTTTTGGTTGATTTTAGTGAACAAGAGGGACTAGATACAAGGATTCTCCTGTGTAGGTAAGACAGTGGAAAACGTATCAACTTGAATAAAAGGAAAAGGCTTGTGCTTTGCCGTCAGTAATGAACAGCATCCTTCTGATGCTTGGATTCATCTATTCCTGATGCTTGGATTCATCTATGCCTGCATTTTCTGATACCAGAATATGCAGCTCAGGGAAAAGGCAGTTTAAGGATGAGAACCTAGAGAATTTGGTTTGGGGGTTTTTTGTTTGTTTTGCTTTGTTTTGAGGCAGATACAAAGCTTAACGGAGAACATCAGATAGTAAAATGAGAGATTAATGTGTGTATATATAGTTGTGGTTTTTACAGATGAGTTTCTTTATATCACTGTGCTCTGGAACCACTGTCTGGAAAGCTGTCATGTACATGTAGCTTGATAACACTGATTTTGAACAGACTAGATCTCTCAGTTATGGGTTTATTATCCTTATTTCCAGATACCAACCGCTCCGCCAAGTTACACTGGACGACACCTCTGGTGAAAGGCTGTAGGCTGTAGAGAATAAGAATCCTTGTTGCAGATGTTGTTCCCTGGCAGTGTGTCTTTGAGGGAGGAATCCATAACAGTACCAGAACAAAGCAACAAAACATCCAGGAGCATTTCAAATCCTACAGAGGATTTTGTCTAAATGTGAACACCATTGAACTTTGAATTGCGAAAACAAAATTGTAAAACTGAAGCTGAATCTAACTTAAAATATAAATAGGCACATCTTAAATTGGAAGAGGGAGATGTTGTATTCTGAAATGTAAGATACTCTGTTCTCTGTAACTAGTGTGTGAGGCAAGCCTGTTTTGTTGGTTGCCCGTTGCTTGCAAAATACCCTCCTCTCACCTAAACTTAATTAACGTTGCCACAAGAGACTGCCACTACAGTGTGAAAACATGCAGGATTTCTTTCCATTTTACTCCTTTTCCCTTCATTTCAAATGTCATGAGAAGTACCTTGTTTGCTTCATTATGTAGCTGTACTGTACAGTCACGTAGCATCATGTGTAGTCAAGCATTGTCACTCTGTGGCAACTAAATTACCATTACGCTGTAGGCTGATCCTCTTCTTTAAAAAGCTGGTGTAGGAAATGCAGTTCTGGAGGGTGAAAGGGCTGTGCACCTCTGGTGCCAGTTCTGGAGTTTCTTGAGGCAGAGAAAAGCAGCGTAGGTGTGGCACAGAGGCAGCTCTCCTCGGCTGCCTGGGCTCGACTCCCCAGTATTCCAGCCTCGACGTCGGGTGCGAGCAAAGAGCTGTGCACTCTCACATCTACAGATGAAGCCATGAAGTGAAACTTTGGAGGGATATACTTTTGCAAGGACTTAGCTGGGGAGAGAACATGACTTTCTCAAAGTTCGTTGTGGTGGTGGTGGATTAAAGGCAACCCACTGTAGTGCCCGAGCCAGCCTGTTCTGTTGGGCTGATCTTGTGAAGCAGGAGAGCGGCGGCAGCTGAGAAGTCCTGACCACCTTTCAGGAGAAACTCAGCAGCAGATAGGGTCGAGACCTCCCTTTCTAATTCCTGTTCATATGAGTCGTCCCCTTGACCGCAGTTGTTTGTGCATTTCAATGTGGTTGTGCATTTTAGTGCCTAGCTCGTAGAATCTCCGTGCTGGAGGTGGTTTGTTGTTGGTTTTGTTTTGTTTAAGGTGGTTTCTTCCCTACTCCTCCCCTCCACTTTTTTGAGTTCGTATAAGGCAGACTTTCTCAAAGCTTTTAATCTTTGTTTTCTCCAGGTTATTTAAAAGGTTCCCATTGCCCATTGTTCGTGCCATGGTTTTTCATTATGTTTAAGCAATCATTCCTTTATTTAACATTTAACACATATCGGACATCGAAAACATCATTGTATCCTCACTGTTTGGCCAATGTTAATCTTAGCTTTTCTCAATACTAAAATCTAATTGTTCTTACTCGAGGGCATAGGAAATATATAACAATTAAACTTTGCATATGCTGTAATAAAAAAATATATTTTCAAACTAAAAAGATATAATGTACAAATAACGGAATAGCTTAGTAGCTTCACAGAAAGAAGTTACTTGCTGTATACTGCAAAAGAAAGACAAGCTTTTTATTTTTCAAGAGTCTTCCTGATTTTTCATGTACCTCCATTTCTACTGAATTAGAAGCCTAGTCCTGCAGACTTGTACTCCCAGGAGTAGTTCCATCGACACCCAGTAGGTCTACATACAGGTACAGAGGCTGCAAGACCAGTCCCTAAGTGTTGCACACAGATATATATGTGTATATATATATATGGAAAAAATATATATTGCCATTCTTGCCATGATCATCTTATGGGGTTTTCTTTCAAAGCCCTTCTCTTCCAGAAGCAATGCTTTTCTGTAATGCATGAGTAAAGGAGCATGTTGGCTCCCCCCTGCCCTTCCCTCCTCGAGGCAAAGGAAGCATGTGCTTGTTTTAGGGATTGCTTATTTTATTTTGTACCTAACTAGATGGCCTTAGTAACCAAGTAGGGTAGGGGTGGATATTGCATGCTATCCAGCGACTTAGAAATACATTTTGTTTGTTTTAAGCAAGCTTTGATCAAATAAGATGGTATTTAAGATAATGATAGTTACCCAGAAGATGCATCATTTGGAACAATAAAAAACCCGATTACTATCACTTGCCTGCAGAATTTTGCTTTTAAAAACCAATTTAAAAAAACCTCATAAAACTCTATTGTAAAAACATATAAGATGACCATGGCATAAATGGTAGGACAGCTTTCTTTTTAAAAGTTTATCATGCTACAACCAAGATTTAGGAATTATAATACACGTTTTACAGACCTTGGACAAAATCTGTACAAGATATAGTTACCTTAAGGAACGGTTTTTTTTCTTTTTCTAGATGTGACTGAATTGATAAATAGAGTTCCCAATCCTGCTCCTGCTGAAGCTGTTTGGCATTTGAGGCCTTAAGCAAAGATATGGCCAGATCCTACAAACTGCTACTCACATGACTAGTCTCATTGGGTTAGTCATGTGGACTATTCACAAAATTAAAAATTAGCAGGATTGAGTTTAATTTGTGGTGGTGAAGGTGTGGCAATAGCTTAGGAGGGTCTTTATTTTCCAACTTTATACAATTAGTAATAAGGAACTTTTTTTTGTCACTAGTTTGTGATGTAAAATGCCCCAAATAAACTGTAATTGAAGAAAGGCACCTTTATGTTAACTTATATTTTTGTTACAGTAAACAAATTGTTTACTTTTGCCTTTTATGAAAGTTATGTAGAATGTAGAGCATCTGTGAACAACATAATGAGTAAGTAAGCACAAGCCTTTCACAGTTCAGTTAATTATAATTAGCTTTTATTCTATAAAAGCTACTATGTTGTCCCTTGATGGTTATGTGCTCATGGTGTTTCCATGCAGAAAAGTTAAATTGTAAAGCATCTGAAAAAACTATTGCTGAAACAAGATTTGTAACTGGCTTTTGATCAATGGCTGGAAAAAGATTCAAAGCCATACTTACAGATCCTGTCCTGCTTTCAGATGAGTTGAGGGTGTTTGACACTTGCCAGAAAACATGTAGCATCTTTAGAAGAACACTCACAATACACAGAGTTGTTTCTATAAGCAAGGTACATGAAATACTATAGAAGTAGATGTTTCTGTTTTTAGTCTAAACACAGGCATCTTGGTTGGCTTTGTTTAAGCTTGATGCCTTGGGTCTAACCAAAGGCCATGCAAAAGGGAGCATTGTAGCTTTTATAATAAAACAATTGGACTATTCTACCAACTTACAGGATTACAAAGCAGGTGCTTTTTATTAATTGATGAGAGCTAAAGCTCATTTTTGATAGATAATATATATTTATTAAATGTATTAATGTGTGTTTTATAACGTACCCTTTTTTCCGCTGATTGTTGCATACTGGTATCTTATTAAGTACATCTTTAAAGGATTTTCAAGACAATCAATGTGTACCATGATGACTGTACATAAGTATACAAAACTACAAAGGTTGTAAAGCATGGGCAAATGTTTTATTTTCAAAATGCTGTTCTTAACGAGAATAAAGGCTTTACTATTTACTTACAATGTTTGTGTTAACTTTGTGTTAAAATCCACCTGCAGTTTTTCCATTACAGTAAACTAATGGTGCTACAGCCAGCATTGTCCTGGGGTGATACTGGGGGTGCAATTCTGCATATAAGTAAGTTAAACTAAAGGAAACTGGCTTCTAGAGGCTAGGACCACATTCCTCCACCTTTGGCCACACTCCCACACTCACCCCTAGCTCTGGCACCTATCAAACCCACAGCGAGACCATCAAGGGGCTGAGCAGCCAAATTCTTTAAGACTACAAGTGATTTATTTTTTTTTTCCTCAGTTGCCTCAGCAGCTTCCTGTACTGGTTCAATTGCTAGTGCCTGTGAAAAGGAGGGGAGAGGATCATACTGCTGGGGTTGAGAGCTTTTTCTTCAACCAGCATCACCAAGGAGGAAAAAAACAAGGGGTGGGTACTGGTATAACAGTGAAGACAAAATCTGTGTGATGGAAGAAATCCATGTTGAACCACAGCAAGAGCTAGAGGGTATCTGTGTTTTATCATGCTTTCACTTCAAACAATTAGGCCTTTGTTTGACTTGTATGGAATTAGTAGTAGAACTGCAAATATTTTCTCTAATTGTGAAATTATAAGGGCCTAAATTGGACTATGCATGACAAAACTGAGTTAAAAAAATGAGGGCCTCTTACAGGGGGCCTAATCTGATTTTTATTCTGCCTGCACCTAATGTCAGTAACTACACATACACAAGATGACTGAGAATGCTGTCACTGTGATCTTAACTTTACATTTTCTCAGCACATGTGCTAAGTGGTAACAAAAGGGCCTTTGACTTTTTTCCCCTGCAGAAATGCAGAGCAACCCTAGCTCTCATTGCCTTCAGTGGGAATTGCAGAGGCAGAGAGTTCCTGAAAATTAGACCATTATGAACAGAGTCTGGATTTGTGTAAATCATCACAGCTCTGCACAAGTCAGTCAAGCTACTCCAGTTTATACCAACTGAAAACTTGTGCCTTAGTTTTAACACTTGCCTGTGTGTGGGTGTTACCCCAATTGTTCATCCAGAGTTTTCTCCCTGTCAGAAGAGCTTGCAGGTGAACATTTAGGAACACAAGATCAACACAGGCTCAAGATTTTTGTCTAAATGTGCACAATTCCATTTATTTTAACAGATTTGTGCTCACTTAAACTAGGACTGAATTGTGTTTTGGTGTGCTGGGTCCTTACTTAATCTCCCTTTGATTTACACCACCTCACATGTAAAAGTAAAACTGTAATACTAAGAGTGTTTCTAAATCAGTACCACAAAGTCCATGAGCTGTGTTTTGTGATATTGGTGAGGAAACTAAAATGAAGATGTTGAATGATTTTGTGTATGTTCTTCTGAGTCTTCCAATTTGCTTCCCACTGCAACCATACAAAGATAAAGCGTTAAATACTTAACTACCCAAAACATCCACAGAAATAAAAGAGGTAAACATCCATACTTCCACTGCAAATACTCTGTTGTTCAATAAATACATAAATAAAAATCCCCCACCCAACCCAAAAGACATATTTCTTCTATGCATGGCATTTTTTTTTCTTTTGACACAGCTTCAGCACTCGGATACTTGTACACAGTTCTCAGAGCTGTCTGTGGGAGTTGTGCATATGTAGGTGAGGGCAGAGTTGTTTGCTACTAAGAAGTTACAGTATTATTCAAAACAAGTGAAAGCAGCTCTTTGAGGTTTTTGCTTTGAAGAATTTTCAATTAAAAGTCAGTAATGAAGTCATACAGTTCACCTAGTATATAAATATATTTTTGTCATTTAAGACAACAAGCAAGGTCAATAAAGAATAGTTTTTCTATGTCTCAGTGGAAAGAAGAATGTTACCCATGTGATTGCAAAGGGTCTGCCAAATGGGAAAAATCAGTCAAACAAAGAGCACAGGGTTGCTTGCTGAAGTAAACAGTTCTAAATGAACAAAAGCTCTACATAAAAGTAAAATGTCCCACCCCCTAGTGAAAGCTGTTTTCAAAGCTCTGTATTCTTTCAGAGTGCTGTAATACAGATTAACTTAATGTTTTTCTTCTGCTGATATAACAACCTGGTTCCTCAGTCTACTTCTGTGGTTTCAGCTGTCATATTAACTTCTTAATTCTGAAAATATTTTACAAACTGCCTTTTAACTTGCAAAGATAAAAATGTGTTTTTCTACTCCCAACACTTCAGAAGATGCATCTGTACTGTACACCTTTCACATCAAGCAAATTTGTTGGGAGATGTATATCTAAAAGTTATGCTAGAGGCAAAGAAGCCCAAAAAGTCCCCTTTTGTACATACAGTTTCAGAAGAGCTTAGTTACCCTTCTGAAAATCAGCAAATAAAATCCTCTTGGTATGTACCCAGAATATAAGGCTGCAACAGGCTCATGTGCTAATTTAAAGTGCTCAATGTGCTACCAGCCTGGAAGCTCTCAGCTTGTAGAAATCATACAGGAAAAGTGATGTATGATGATGAGGAATACAGGCCATACCTTAGAACCCCCAAACACGACTGCAAGGGCAGGATGTGCCCTATGTTCTACAATGGTGAAGGCAGTATGTGCCCAGTGCCTCGCTGGCACAAGACCCTTCTGGATTTTAAGGCTCTCCTTACCAGTACAGCTGGTAAGGAGAGAAGTCAGAGTGGATTAAATATTCCATGTGACTATGAATGTCCAATATACAAAATACTAACTATTGCGTTGAACTTTATCTAATATTCCTTGATGTGATGAGGCTGGCCTTTGCAAACATTTCATTAAAATTGCAGCAAGTTCAAAACCCCAGAGCTCACACACGCTGTTTCCTATTAAAATGAGCAGGTTTTTTAGGTAGCTTCTAGCAGTGCTTTTAGTCAGGAGCGTCCCTGTCTTATCATAACCTGTGTTACTGAAGCATAACAATTTCAAATCACATCAAACTAACCAGGAAGCACAGGTTGTCAGCATGAATCTGGATTTCAGGCAGTTATTTAAATAGTTTTTGACATATACTTGCTTCCTATGCAGATAGAAAAGTAAGATGTCCTCAGGATTCAGCTAAGCTGGAAAGATCAGGAAAGAAGTTGCCTGGCTAAATCTTTCACTAGAAATTTCCATTGGAAAAATGTATTTTTTAGGCTGTGACACCTCAAATTGAACTAACTTGCTTAAAATATTTTGAAATGCCTAAGGAAGATGTTTAGTTTGTATATTAGCATAGCTCCCATGAAGTTTAGAACAATTTACACTAGCTGATAATCCAGCCCATTTCTTTCAGACAACACATATCTAAAAGCAATGAATAGTGTAAATATCAATATAAGCATCTAGCTTACAACTGGCATTCACATGCTGAATTTTAACCACTTCAGACCTGAGTCCTATCATTTGTTCAACAGAGCAAGAGAAAGACCCTTTTCTATTTTCCATTGCATTTAAAAAAGAAAGAAAAAAAAAAAGTTGAACTTAACAGCACAGTTCCCATTTGATCCCTCTGTACCCAGTCACTGTGTGCAGTTACATTGGCAGATTCCTGCTGCAGAACTGTGATTCTACTGCAATGGAGACCATCTCTTTTTGTTTACAGAGATTTCCTGCATGCTGAGGAAAGGTGTATGGACATAACTGCCCGAGGATGCCAGTTCCGCAGCGGTGACTGCAGCTGTGCACTGCTGCCAGGCTCAGGGCAGAGCCAAGGAAACCATTCTCCCAGGAGGCTGGAGTCAGCTCCCATGAAAATTACAAACATCTTAACTCCCAAGATGTTTGTGTAACAGAACGTGTGAAAATTACCTACAGAGAATGCATAATCACTAATTTAAAGAGGTGCAACATAAGATCTAAATAGAAGTAACACAATCGTGATCACTGGCAGCACTATCACAGTATTTCATACAGTTTTAAAACATTAGCTCCTGTTTTAAGTCAAGACAGAGCAACTGAGGCCCTTCAGTGCTATGACAGTGTAAGTTAAAAAAACCCCTCACATATTACTTAATTCCAGTATTACAGTTTCTATCTATATAGGTCATATAGTTCCTACTGTCAGGACAGCTGAATTTGTTAGCACTCTGTTTCTGTCTCATTACTCTTTTTTTTTTAATACAGGGCGAACATGATTAAAATATGCTTTAGGAGCATGTTCTAAATCATAGAACACTGTAACAATCACTGCAGTAATAATCACTAGTGGAGAATGTGATTAATTTCCTTGGAAGTGAGGCGGGGGTTGCTCTGAAGAGGTTAGCACAACTGTTAACTGTTATTTTTGACTTGCTACTCCTACTATAATAAAGTTATCTATTAGTTTCTCTGCCACCTTCCTTGGAAACACAGCTCATTTGACATAGTTTAGCATGTACGTGCTGCAACATTGAGGCACATAGGATGGTTAAAGGAAGTATTGGCTTTGAATGTATTTGGATTTACTGTTTCAGTTAGCTCCTGGGAGAGGAATACTCAAAAATCTGCTAAACTCTTAATGAATGTCTGTCCTACTTATATATGCATTAAGTTCAAACATCTTTGTTTTGGCTAACACACACAATTTTCCCTCATTTTAATGCACAGGACTGATGTTCTGGCTTGAGACTTGGTTGTTTCAGCGTAACAGCAAACTCACTCTGACCTACTTTATACACCACTGTGTAATATAACTGGTTTGTGAGAGTAGCTTATGAAAGGTTTATACACCCACACTATTCTGCTTAAATCATAAGAATTATGAGAATTACATTTAGTAATTTAAACAGTTGAAAACAGTAATGAAAAATACCATAGACTCAGACTATAAGAAGATGAAAATCCATTAAAGAAAATCTATTGGAATAACTTATTAGCAGGGGCTTAGAGTAAAAAATATATATAGAAAGGAGTTTCACCCTAGCCTCCCAATGAAATGCCAAAGAAGTCTGAACATGAAATTGGAGCCACCAGCAATCTTTCTGAAATAAGACCTGAGTTTTAAAGAGACAGTTCTTTATAAAGTGTGTATAATTTTAGTATTTTACTATTGGAAGTCAACATGCACACAATTATTAGTGAAACCTTTCACTTCAGGAAATCTTCAGTCACTAGTCACTTTGTTAAACAAACAAATAATAAACCAGAAATTATGCCCATAGACACTCCTGCTGCTCAGGAACCTGAAATGGAACCGTCAGACAATCACTCATCAGAAGAGGCTTCTGCAAAATGCATATATAAAAGCGATGGGACAAACCTAATTGTCCAGATCAGAAACGGGGTTTGTAAAATGCTTACTCTTGCCTCCATGACTTTGGAGAACAATTTCAGGGCATTTTTTAATTCATGTAGGATCAGATTAGGGAAGCAAGAGCAGACATACAGAACCCAAACACCAACATCCAGTAATGGAGATGGGATAAAAGGACTGAAAGATCTCTAGCAGAATTTGTTTGTGCAATTCACCATTCTTTCCCAATATTTTGACAGAAAGATGAAGAATTCATTTGGATATATCTGGATAGCATTTTTATAATTCAAGCTATACAAAGAGAAAAGAAATATTGGAAGTTATAAGTCTTATAGATGAACAACTGACATAAATGCCTGAGTTTAGGAGAGAACAAATCACACAGAATTAAATATACTGGAGACCACATTGCTACTGATAATCCAGGTGTCCTCCAAATCATTCAGTGATCTGAGAGTCATGAAGAGACAGCCACAGAAACACAACAGTTTAGGGAAAAAGATCCTGGACTGAGAGAAAAATCCAGAATGATTAATACAGGTTTTTTCCATGTAAATATCCAAGATAGAAAAAGAGAATAGAAGAGATAGAATAGAAAGAACTGACCAGAAATGGAGAGAAATAATTCTGGAGTGGAAGGTTCCAAGCAAAAAGCATATTGGGATTTACAGGCAAAAGCCAACACGGACAGAAAACCAGAATGACAGATTTGCTGGGCAGCTTGATGAAAACTGCATTTACATCCACTAGCCCCTAATATTTCTGGTTTCACACTTGAAGAAGTATGATAGGTTCTGTAAAGTCACCAAATTTCAACTGTTACAGAGACAACAACAAATGATCAGGTTGAAAAAAAAAGACAGTAAGACAATGACATTGAAAAAGAGATCCAAGTGGCTCATACCACGGCCTGGCTTTAAAGGAAAGTCTGGGGCAGTGTCCTGCAATCTGTCACCCACTTCTTTGCTAATCACTGAATCATATTTTAAGTCTCCACTAACAGTTCGTGGTCTTTCTTCTCTGCCTCCCCCCTCCTTTCCTTTTTTTTTTTTAAAGCAAGGGTCTCAAGTCTAGTTTTGCTACAGGATTATTTCGAAATTTTACTTGTCAACTGGTGACAGTCTCTTCTCCAGGCTTTTAACACATCTCATAGTTATAAATAGAAATTTTGGGTTTGCACGTATAAATGACTAACAAAAAACATCAACAGAATTTTCAATAAAAATGCTCCCATGTTTTCACTATTGTCTTGAAAAAGCTTAATAGAAGAAAAAGATAGCAAAACCCATGAAGAATTTCTCCTCTCCTTTAAAACAGAAAAACAAAAATACCTATCTTGTTTATATGATCACAGAAAACTCACCAAATTGCACTAGTCTTTTTTTCCATTACAAATCATTATTAACAACTGTAGAGTGATGGGTAAAAATACAGCTTTGGTACTGGAGGATTAGTCCAGCCTTGTGCTAGCAGACACACTGCTGTGCCTGGGTAAGCACAGTTCACTTGTAGCTTACCTAAATGATCATATGTCTTTTTGCTTTTTTTTTCAAACATTCCCAATGTAGTTTCAGAAATTAAATGTTACTGTAATCTTTATAACTTTTCAAAGATGTCTGAGTCCAGGGTGTGGACCAATAAAGAGGAATCTGCATCATGAGTCTTATGACTTCTATCACTACATTCTCAGCTGTTAGTGCCAAGATTAAACTTTCAGAAACATCTCAAGCATCTTGAATTAGGCTTGATGAAAACCGCCACATACTCGGCTATCAGCACTGCTTTGTTCTTGGATATTCTTTTTTTTAAACAAACAAAAAATAAATTTTAAAGTCTTATGTAACTGAAACCTTATACATGTGCTTTAAAATCAAAAGCAACTCAATATACGAACCCATTTTAAATCATTTTGACTGCAGCACTTTTGTTTTCAGAAACAGCCAACTGACTACCTGTAAATACAGTAATGTTTAAAAAAAAAAAAAGCAGAGTCAAATTCTTCTAATTACAGTGTCCTGCTGATAGCAAGTAGCCTTCCACATCAAACCTGCTTATATGGCTCAGTTTGAAACAAAATAATTTTAGGAAATACCTTCAACATATCAGAACTTAACATGTATATATGCTATATAATAGAACAGATACAAGTGTAAAAACATGGAATAAGGGGATGTCACTATTTACAAGAGCTCTATAATGAGATTAACTAAAGAATTACAGCTACAGTAAAAGGAGGGTAGATGAAATCAGAAGCAAATTATTTTGTTTAAACTTTCTAAAACACGCCTAAATTTCAACCACCCTTGGTGAAAGCAGAAGGAAAAAGAAAAAAAAAAAGAAAAACACTCACATGAAACTGATGAACTCCTTACAGTTTACTGAACTGAGTTTTCTTAAATAAACCACAGAGATGCAGTCTTTAAGAAATCCATTAGCTCTTCAGACTGTCTTTTCCTAATCTAGCATTATTACCTACAGCACGTTTGAAGTATTTTATTTTATTGTAAGACATCCCATTTATATGTATCCCCTTTTCAATATTTTCCTTGGGAAACTACTCAGTCCTTTAAACACACATGTGATCGTAACTTCATTTATTTTCCCATTGATAGGGATCCATTAGAGCACATGACTGCACTCATATGTTTGTTTGTTTATGGAATGAGTTCCAAGAAGTTTCACAGTATAGTCTTTTTTTTCTGGGTACTGAATTTAACATTTATCTTCCTCAATCCATTCTGCTTTGATGTGATATGATTATTTACTTTGATACGATTACATATAGCCATCCTTCCAAAGTATGCAGGCTAGACCACCCCTATTCAATTTAACTTGGTAAGCATATTTAGCTTTCAAATCCTTCCTCATAACTCAGGCAGAGACACCACAGCTGTACAAGGAGTGACTGACTGCATTTCCTTGCTTCTTGACAGTATGCATCTGTTCCTGCTCTAGCACTCCTAAAATATGCAGCCTGTTCCCCTCTTTATCTGCAATCTCATTCATATTTTCAAGGATTTTCCAGTGACAGAACACCTACATTTTGAATTATTCAGCATGTTGCTGGTTGCCTCTTTGCAAAGGGAAAGATTCTTTCTAGAACAGAAGTATTTTTAAAATCTCTCAGTATGGGCAAGTAGTAACTTCTGCTGCCAAAGGAGAAATACAGCTTGAAAATCGAATGGAATGCAAAGGAATATTCACTCCTGTATCTGGAAATCAACCCCTTCACCTGCTGTGAAGATTACTTTCTGTCTCAGTTTGATATAACTAGATTTTCCATACACTGTGTGCAGCCACTGTTACAGAAGTACCTTGCAAAGCCAAGGCTATGGTTCATCTGTAAGAACTGCTAGCTAATAGGGTCACAATTGCTTTTGCCATAAAACTAGGAGTATTTCTTTCTTTTATTATTTTCTCTAGGATCAATGCTTTTTAATTATTTTTTTTTTTCAGATTTTATGTAGGAAAGAAGAAGAAAAGAAAGCTTTTAGGAAATAAAACAGCTGAAAGTACCAGACAGTGTGTGCAGAACTAAAGGTCTTTCCAACAGCACACCAGCAGAGAAATAACCATTGTAATAGACAGGGTCAGGAGAGTGTTTTGTTCATGTAAATGATGAATGAAGATTTAGGTACTTTAATTAAAAAGTTAAAATATTTTCAAATTCCTTTCATTGTAGGGCAGATACATTTTCATTTCCAGTGATGTCTCACCATACTGCATCTGCATAATGCACTGTTCAGATCATGACCAGATGGGGTTTTGAACACTGCATGGAGGCACAAATCAAATTGACCAGGTTGTTAACCAAAAAGCAAAAGCCTATTTCTTCTTGGAAACACTGAAGCAAAAATATGACTGTAGGTACATGGGATATCTGCTCGAAAAAAAGAAGATATAGCAAATTATGTCCAGTTTCAAATGGATGTTTTAGGCTGCGGGTCTTGACAAAATGGATACAGACAGTCCTAGAGAAATGCATGCTGGGGAAAAAAGTTCTTCTGAACAGACCATCTAATGGTAGAACATCAGCCTCATGAAAACAAAAGTAAGTCTTGCTATGTGTGTGCCACTGTGTCACATCCTGCCAAACATGATCTCAAATAACATGCAGGTTATTAAATCACCTGTTTAAATACATTTACACTAAAGTAATTTCAGCAAATTGGAATAACAAAACCAGAAAGAACATCATCTTCAAAAAAAAAAAACAAAAAAAGCCCCAGCTCATCTGCTATTCACTGACATCCTCTGGAGGTTGTTTTTTTACTAGACATACTTTCTGTAGAAGATAATATTTTTTTACAAATCTGTAAAATATTCTGGAACAAATTTATCCCATCATCTGTGCTGTATTGGGGAGAATTCTCTTTCTGCCTGCAAGTCTAAAGCTGTGAGTCACTAAACTGAGTCTTGAATGCTATACATGTCTCTACATTTTCAGTCAGAAAGTGGAAACCATTAAGAATAAGAACCACCACACCCTAAATATAATTCATTTAGTGCAATGTAATGTTACAGTGGTGGAATAGTATGGCAAACAAAACGTCAGCTAAGAATGCTGTACCTTTATGATCTTAGGTGAAGGCTGAAAGAAACACACCTTTTTCTTTGCACTCAAAAAATTCAGCAGGCATATGCAGGCAAAGGGGTCAAAAGTGCTACAGGAGGCTATTGATTTATTAAGTAATTTTCATGCAGTTTTCACACTAGAAACACAAGTGTTCCTAGAACACTTTTCAAAACTAGTAGTAAATAGTATAAAAGATACGGTGAAAAAAGAATAAAGAATTACAAACAAAAACCCCCAAACCAACAAAACTTTAAGCATGCTGTGAAGCAGGGCAGAATCAGTAGTTTGGATGAGGCTACATCCCACTCTGGCCCTACCAAACCAAGCAGACAGACCACGTAGAGTATGGTTTCACATGACACAGCAGACACAGGACAGATTAGCTGATCTAAAAGTGAGCAGCCATCACAAATGGGCAGTTTTCCTTCCCTCTATTAGTGTTGCACCGTTTCCCTTATATTGGATGTAAGGATTGGGTCACTAGTGGCAAGTCGTCGTTTCAGCAAAAAACTCCCCCGAGGGGCAGCAGAAGAGGACTCAGAGCAGCTCTTTGTCGGGTCCGCCAGCTGAACCAACCCACCGTGAAGCCACGAGCACCAATGCCAAGAAAGGAAAGGATGGCAGAAGCCTTGGCCAAGGAAGCACATGCACCTTTTTAATGGGGAAGTTGCTGGATCACCTTAGCTCCCCCATTAAAATCAAGCTTTTGGTCCCTAATTGGAAAGAAACTCCCAAAGTGTTTTGTTGTGGTTATGTTCTAGTGAAAACTAGAACTTCACTATTTGTTTCAGTAATAATGAACTTGTTTTAATGCACATTCTGAAACCAGAAAAAATAAATTAGGAATGCCTTTGGATCTGTTAATTACAACCAGTTTACATTTCTAACTTCCTCTTGAAATCCTTTTTAAGTATCACACTGGTCAAGATTATACAACCACACTTTGATAAAAGCGTATATCTTTGCCTAAAACATACCCTTGAAAGAAGGTACAGACAGCGCTGTGCTGAAAGCCACAACAGAGCAGAATCTGTTAGCTCACATGAACCGAGTCTTTGGCTGATATTTTCATGGAAGGTATGCTGATCTTTCTAGTAGTGTCAATAGAATCACATTACTGCTCGAGTCAGCATTTTCTAAAAGCTATTTGGCAGCTCACTATTCAGCCCCTCTGGTTAGATTCAACACTGTTTACAGCATCCAATACACAGGGTTAGAGTCATATATGAAAGCAAGAGATACTTCATTGTTATTCTTAATGTGGTTAACTTTGTAATAAATTGTTGTATCTATTAAAAAATGTTTTTCTTCTTTTTCTTTTGATCATGAATCTTAATACCTTGTTTGTGACACCTGAATTTTTAGTAACAATAAATGCTTTGTCTGCTTGAGGTAAAGAGCTCAGTGGTTTAATTAAAGGGGATTAATTGAATTAACTGAATTAATTAATTAAGTTAAACCAAATGCATAGAAAGACACGTTGAAGAGGTAGTTTTGTAATGCTATTTATTAAGTATTGTATAAGCACTCACAATCCACTTCAGTGCAAAGTCAGCTGTGTTAGACTGAATCACTGGTAAAAGCAGCTCAAACTAACCCTGCTGACTTTATAATGGAATAGAGTTTAATGACATTAATAAACAGCAGAATAGTAATAGCAAAAGAAGAGCAGCTGGAGCACTAACAAAATTAATTATGGCATCACAGCTGAGGTTGCTAATGAAAACCCCTGGACAGTAACCTCTCAAACTAGTACAGCTGTTTCCAAATAGCCATCTGTCTAGGCCCCAAGGCTATTTTATGTATGGATACTCTTAAATTAACTTAGCAGAGCTCAGTTAAGGAATTACAGAAACAATGTGATAATATTGAAAGCTAATTTGATACAAGCAATACGAATTTGCACTAGTTCAAGAAAAAAATTGAAAGGGGCCAATTTTATAACTTTCTTTGAAGTGGAGAAACAGCTGTGTGTCCCAGAGTCCAAAAATAATTGATCTGATGACGGGAAATCTCTGTGAGAGTGATTAAAAGGAAATTTGTTTTTCCTTTTGAAACAATTGGCAGAGAAGGCAAAGGAAATCTTATCACTACATTACTCTCCAAAACAACATAAATATACTTCATGGAAAGATTAAATTTCTTCAGAGACAGGAGTTTTCTGAAGCAACTTAACTGCCAAATGACACAGTCCACTCCACCCTTAGCCCCTGCTTTTCTTTGTTGCAATATTTTGAAAAAGATTTCAGCTTGTCCTCTGAAAATGCACTTGTAATTTTCACCTTTATGATTTTACAAGCACAAAGACTGTAAACTATTATTGTATCATCATGTAATATCACATACTCTTATTTTCACTGTGGTATGTTGTAAATATACAGGTTTACTTAGAAATAAGAGGGAATCACAGGCATTTGTAACTCTTGCTGGTATCATGGAAAATGGAATATGTGAAAAAACATGCCGTGATGAGGTGATGTAAATGCTAACAAACTGAAAAAGGAGAGCCCAAACCCCAAACATTAAACTGCAATCATTTAAAATGAATTACCCAGTCTGCTAGGTCAACTGCTACTATCACCTTCAGGAATGCAATTTTTCAGCAATTAACACTGACAGAATTAAACATGTATTACAAAGAGAAGAATTTGGCTTTTATTTTTTAAATTTATAACAACATTATTTTTATCATAGTAAATTTGAATCCATTGTTTTCAGATCTTCAAAACAAGATCTATTTAAATCTTTTTTTTTTAACATACTTCTTTTTTTCCAAAGTGAATTCATAATAAACCATAGTAAATAGGCTATGAAATCCCACAAAGACTCGAAGGAAACCTTGGTTGCTCTGCCAAAGTTTTCTTTACATATTAGTCATCTGCTGGAAGACAACTTATGTCTCATAGATTTTGTTTGTCATAACTTTTGTACACTGTTACTAGTTACTACTTTGTTTAATTTCCTAGCTCTAAGCTACTAAACCCAAGAATTCTGCTTCACTTACTGCATACGAACACGCCATATGTATACACATATATAAATTTCCTGTTGTGATGATTTTGTTCCTCAGAATGAATTCTTTTCAGCTATAAAATATCTCTTAGGCAACTGCATGGGTTGGTAAATACAACCTGATCTTCTGTGGATTAAAACTGCAATATAAATATGAATAAATGTCTGGAAAATCTATGCAGCCCTTGTAACAAAACTATCACCCAAACCAAAAAAAATTGCGTCAGTCTTCAAGTTTTGGTATTTGTACTATAATGTCTACTGCCCTGAAGAAAATTCTTCTTGTTCTGAATATCTCATAATTCAGTGAAGCCATGATCAAAAGGTCCTGCACATGGCACAGTGCAGACCCAGAAAAGCGCCTCAGCCCATAACACCTCACAACATGCATTACTGCAACAGCAAGGCAACAGCAAGGCCATGATACACAAAGGAAGGTTTTGACAACAAGCAACAATGTCTTTTGAAAAATGACTCTTTTATGACAGCTTTGATATCAGCTGTTATAACCATCTTAATGATTAAAAAAATTCTGCCTTGAAAACTCTGCAGACTGAATTCACCTTCAGCCTTCACAGCTGAAATAGAATCTGCAGAAGCAGCTTTCAGGGTGGTCCTGCTGTTGGTGTAGACGTGCAGAACTGCTTCTGAGGTTGTCATTCATTACTGTCTTTGTTAATTATAAGACTGCCTCTCAACATATCTAGATATCTACACAAATAATTCTATTGCTATTTGCATTGGTATCAGTACCTGTATCAATGCAGGCTCCTTATGGCAAGAACTCCTACCACTGAGAAGGAACGCCGGAAGAATGTCAAGCATTTTGAAGTGCAAGCAGAACAACCAACTAATTCTGCAATTGGAACTGGAAAAGTAGATTTTCTCCACTGGATATTTTCTAATGAACTCAGAGTGTAATACATACAGTATAAATCTTGCAACATTACAACAGAAGCAGATTTTACTGGACACATTCTACTAACTAGCATGATGCAGCTGAAGCTAGCTTCAGCTTCAATCCAGCTCACACATTTTCTCTGGAGATTGTGAAGAAAGGCTGTTTGGGCAGGAAAAGTACCTCCAACAGGAAAATGCTTTTACTTGCACTTGCAAACATGCAAACCACAGAACTATTCAGGAGCTTCTGCTGCAGTCACCACCTCTCCTCACAGGGAAGAGAAGCAAAACTGGACACAGACCTCCTTCTGTGCAAGAGCCTTGTCTACCACAGGTAGGCCAGGAGGAGTTTCTGGGGTTGTCCAGGCAATGGGGGCCATGGTGGATGCAGTACGTAATTCTCTCCATTGCAAACATTAAATTACTCTCTGGTACCAGCTTGTGCATGTGACTGCAGGTGAGCGCTGCAGGGGATTAGAGGAGGAGGCACATAGAGGGTTTTGAGAGGGAACACTGTCCTAGAGTGTGACAGTTGCCACTGCTTCACTTCAGGGTGTGACAAAATGTGGACTAATTCGGAAATCCAGAGTAACAATTTAACATGTTTGCTCCCAGTACTGCCTGGAGTTTGCTGCACAGCTGTTGGGTGAGAGTGGGTTTAAATACTGTCCCACTTCACACAATAGAGGAGAAACTGTGCTACAATAGCATCATGTATTAAGATATTTATTGAAAAGATTTATTCTCTAACTACTGAACACTGCGTTCATTACAAAATACCAAGTGAAAATACCTACTTATTCAATTCTGACTGCAGAAAATGTTGGTGTTCTGTGTACACTTCAGAAGGCTTGACAGCAAACCTAGCACAGTATAACTGCAACATTACCCTGACTATATGTCCTAAAAAATAATGCTATCCAACAGATATGCA
>VYZX01033897.1:235138-350592 GCA_013401335.1 Brachypteracias leptosomus
TTCTGCTATAAATAACTACACAAAATTCCAGTAGAACATTTACCAGATAGTAATCCCACAGTTCAGAAAAGCTGTACTACAACCCATCTGGTAAAAATCAGTATTTGTATATTGTATAGCTGGTAAAGGTCTGATCCTGCCCCAGGAAACACTGTGCCACGACACTGTCATTGTCCTCTGAAATTACTGAGTTTTGGCCATGTATTTTTCATTGTCACTTTCAACTACACAGGCTACTAACTTAGAGTAAGTAGTGTCTGTAAGAAACAGCCAGGCATTTCCACCAGAAGTGGCTTAGTCTCCTACATGTGTCCTATTTTTAATATGACTCAAAGTATAAGAGCTCAACACAATGTAAAAAAATAAATTCATTAAAATGCACAATTAATTCACTTGCCTTTGGCTTCCTGCTTAGCCCAAAATTCTTCCACTCTTTTAATAATGTTTTTTCCCTCTCTCAACTGCTTTTGCCACTGACGTAGCTCTTGTATTTCACTATGACAGCGGACCTGGGAAAGGGAAAACAGAAAATGCAACTAAAATTATGTAAGTTAATGTTACCCAAGATGATGTTAGAATTTTTTTCATGGGGCTGTGGCTGGGCAAATAGGTGATGTCCATCCTTTTGTTGAGCCTGATACAAAAGCACAATCTCAGAGGTTTACAGTTTTCAGCTTATACAGAAATAAAACCCACATAATTGGCAGACTCCATTGAGAACATAAATATGCCAATTAGGGGATCATTTTGATTACCAAGGACTCCTGAGAATGTGATTGCAGTGAGATACTTATTCTTTGAGTTAATTAAAATTTAAAGCATTATGCTGAAGGGTATTAGTGCCTTTAGAAAACCACAACACTGTAAAACCAACCCACTGACCAACATAATAGAGCAGAAGAGCAGCATGAAGGGTCATACAGGAGGAAATTTATTCCAGCAAACTGATTCACGCCTGCTATCAGCTGCAAATAGGCTTACTGACAACCCCAGCCACACAATTTTCACAAACAGGAGAGCCATTAATCTGTTACTTAAAGTAATTGGAAGGCATTACATGATATCTATTCTTTGTCAGTCAATCACCCCTATGAAGGGCGTAATTCTGCCTCCATATAAAACGACAATAGTCACAGGCCTTGACTCCATCTAAGACTTAAGTTGAATTCTTCTATTATTGCTTTTATTCTGGTGCAGATCCTACTAATATAAGAAAGAGCTAGCATTGCATCAACAGCTTTTACCACTCTACTACTTAAAGTTGTTGTAAGCAGGATTTGATGAATTAGCAGCGTGTTGCCAGTTGGCTACCTCGGCATTCACACAATTACTACCTCCAGGGCTAGAGCAAAAATGCAGAACAGACACTGTCCTTCTGACAATGGTGGGAAGGGGACATGCTAGTATTAGCTTAGATACTAACAAACGATTATTTTCTTAGTTGCTTCTTCAAATTATAATAGAATTATTAAAAATGCAGTTTCTGTTTTTCCTAAATGTTAGGTATATCAAATGTCAATAGGTTTTCGGACTTAATGCCCTAGTAATTCAGGCTGAAGTTGAATAGCACAGTAGAAATAAGCACCAATAATCTTGGTTTCTCCTGGACACAGTTTTGCTTTCAGAAAGCCAACTACTTAGTTTTCTAGAAAATTTCTTATATATATTTTATTCTTACATGGTATGACTTTGCTCTGTGATCTGAACTCTACTATTCTACTCCATTATACTCTGTTTTTCTCTCACATGCAGAGCAAAAGAGCACGACCTATTTTTCCACTAGTTAAAAACAAAACAAAACAAAAAAACAGCTTAAAGAAAACAATATAAATTATTAATCAAAAGTATTCTTTCCACACAGAATTTCTCCTTTGTAGTGCAGCTAAGAATGCAATAGACAGTAGCTGAACTCCCACAGCACTTTTCAATCCACTTAGGAGAAGATAACTTGCTGTATTTTAGATAGTGCACTGGCAAAGCAGAAATACTATACAAGGTTACACGATCAATAAAGACAGACAAGACTTTTACTCAGTGACTTGACATCAGATACCTCTTGGGCCTCTAATAATATCCCATTATACTAATATAGTTCTGTATTATCTTCAGTATAAGAAGTTTTACAAGGCTCATGTGAAATATTAAAAAAATTTTTGAAAGTTACTGCTATTAGTCATCTTCTTTTCAGCTATATAAAAACAAGCAAAACCAACTTCTATTAAATCCATCAAATACTTTCAAAAATAAAATATATTCCCAAACATGGGATAGTTTCCTTAGGCTTGCATGAGACATTTTTTCTTTTATAATGTCATATATGCATTTAAAAAACCCTTTAATTCCCTATTACATGAAGTCAGTTTAACTGCATAGAAAATGGCTAAGGCAAGCTTATGGGACATATAAATGAGAGTAACAGAAAAGAGGCAGGAAGATACAGAAATTACTACCTCTATGTGTAAACATAAAATTTTTGAAAAAATGAAGTGCCCATTTACAACTGCAGCTATGTAAGCCCTCTATTTTGGCCTGTGAAAGGGCCACAGTGATCTCTGTATACTGAAAATGAAGACAGTAACTCTTAATAGTTTAAAGATAAAGGGCAAGTATAGTAATTTTGAATATGCTCCCCAGGTAAATGAAACAGTGGGAGTATAGTGGAATATGCAGCAAAATACAGGGTTCTGAGATAAAGGCATAGTCAGATAGACTCAAATACTACAAAGTCCACATTAAATCCAAGCTCCCAGAACAAAGTGATTGTTTAGGAAAGTGAAAGAAAAGGAACACAGAAACACTACCTGCAGTAAAACAGATAACAGGAACTTAACAAAATACTATCAACATGTTTCAAATATGTTTCACAGATTATAATTTAGCCTAGTTGTGATTATTTCTCAGAAAGTAGTGTATTTTGTAATCAAAGTACAATTTTACCATGATTAAACAACTGCAACTCCGCAGCAGAGTCCCCAGGCAAATAATCAGAGTCAAGAGTCTTGTCCAAACAACTGATGTGTCTCTCCTGCAGACCAGCAATGCATGAAGCACTGAAGGGGTCTTAACTTTGAGTGAGAGTTCACTCTTATCCAACTCACTTGGATTCAATCTATACCTGCTGTAAATAACAGCAAATACTGTGTGACCTTCTAGGTTTGAGCTGGAGACCACAAACTGTGATAGAGAAGCACAAAACCACTTGATAGATATAAAGACAAACCTGCTTCAACTTTGATTTAATTTTTGCTCAAACAATATTTATGTATAAAATAGCACTGAACATTTACATAATGCTCTCCAATTTAAACTCCATGATATAACAAGCTTTAGTCAAAATAAACTGTTTTCAATGCTAGGTGAGAAGATACTGCATAACAGCAGAAGGATAGCACTAAAGCTTTGACCAGAGACATTAGAGGAAACGAATTAATGAAAAATCCCTTCAGTCTAGAATAGTTATGCAAATTGTAAAGAGTAGAAGGACCCCATAAAAGAAATGGCACTAAGCACAGATTCTGCAGTAGAAGGGTGAAGGAATATATCATCTTTCATTGGAAAAGTGCTTGGAAAATTGATACCTACCAATCAAAGGTTTTTGTCAGATACTGAATATTGCCTTGACCCATGACAAATGAATGGAACCTCAATAAAAGAGGATGGTGAGAAGTGAAGAGAAAGAATTCTGATGACAGAGCTGTCTCAAGTCTTACTTGAGTGCCCTTGCCCTCATAGAGACCCTCTCAAGATGACATTTTCCTTTCTGATCTCCTTACAGTACTCAGCCGTTGTAGCTTCCACTGCTGTTTGTGCTGGAATTTAGTTCTTGATGAAACCTGAAATAGTTTTCAGAGTACTCATCAATGTCTTTGTATGAAAGATTGTAGCAAGGACTTTGTTGACAGCAGCCATTAATTATTACTAGAAAAACAAGTATTTTTCTGAAATTTGCTTCAGATAAGGATGAATGTACTGGTTTGATCATGCTTTATTATCAAAAAATTCTCAATATTCTGTACCTATAGCTTTCTTCCCATTTACATAGAAAAATCTTTTCTGCTTGATTCAGTTTTTCTGATTGCCATGTATTTTTGATACTAGCACACTGAGACAGCTAAACTTGGCAGAAACAAGTGAAGTACCATGGGAAGACACAATGCTCAGTCAGTTATATAACTAGATAGAATATGGTTATAGATCATATCTCCAGATATAATATGGCCTAGGTCAATGTGGTTATCAAAATGTCTTGAAAATGGATTGAGTCTGTAGAAGCCAATTCGGAGAAAAATAACTTGCAGTGGTTTCTCACATTTTATATGACATTGTTTAAGAATTAAAAAACCTGACAAGGTTCACATTTGGGACAGCATTGCTAAGGACAAAACTATCCTGCCCACATTTCTGAGCCTTTTACTTTTTCTGAAAACCAACGTGTCCAGAATCCTTCTCCATCCATTTTTCAAACAAGTACCTAACACGTGATTTTATGTCCTTTAAAGTGTGTTTTGAGAAGACCAATGATGAAGTACACTGTTCCTTTATCAGTGCCATGTAAAATATGTTAAATATTGTGTTTAATTATTTGATCTTATCATAATATGTAAATTTTTATTTAAATAATAACATTTAAAGTTTCAAATTCTGTAAATTATAAAACAAGGCTTAATGAAAAATATCAGAAAAGAGTTTAAAATACTGACACCATAATATCCTTAGAATTCAATTTTTAAGTGTTCAGTTATTATCACCATAGATCAGAGTTAGCTGACAGAGCTATTTATTTTAAAAGTAAATAATCTGAATTCTTTGGTAAGTTTTCATAATATATTTTATCATTAATGCAATGAAATACCATTTAAACTTAGTGATTTCTCAATTTACAAGCCCAAGGATAACACGTTGCCCTATATAGTAACTTGTTACTAATTATTTTTATTTTATATTCTGGTTCTAATTTAAATGTTAATTTTTAAAACCACAAATTCCTTCAGCTCTTATAAGATGAAACATGTAACAGCTAATTTCATAGTCTGAATTGTTTTTTATGCCTCATAGTTTTTATAGGTACAGTTTCTCTCTCATTTCTGGGAAGTGGCTTAGAATGATAAATACTACTGTGAAAATTTTGAAGCTGATATGTAATATAGCAGGGAAGGATAGTGCCCTTCAGAAGCTTTGGTAGAAGCGCAAGGTATCTGAGCAACCTTGCACTGTTCAGCAAACGTAACTGTTACTGGATAATGGTTGCCTTTGCAATACACCACTGTAAAGATGCCTGCAGTGATACTGTCAGTGCTAATTAATGTTAGTGTCAATGCCATCTCTGTTTAAAAAAAAATACAGGAAAACAAACAAGCAAAAAGCATCACAAAAATCTATCATTCAAGAAGATCATTTCAAGGTATTTCATCATCTTTGTCTTCATGACACTTCATAGTAGCCACTCACATATTCATGGTTTTTAAAAGTAATGAAGAATTTAACAGTGTTTTATACCAGTTGTTATTTAAAGAACACCTGATGTAGAGACAGAGATGTCTCACTGTCCATGACAACGAAATTACTGCTCTATCTGGAGGCTATTTACAAGATTAAATTTTGATAAAGGTAGTCAAAGACATCTCTTTGTCACTAAAGTCATCTGAATTTCAAGTCCATTGCCTTCCAAGGTGCAAAGGTGTTAGAGCCTTTCAAAGAAATATCTGACAGACTCTTTTCAGGATTTTCAAAATAATATATTTTGTACCCTAGAGTTAGCATGGCTGTTACCCTCCAAAACCATAATATCAGCCAATTTTCTTCATTTTATGCACCTTGCTTTTCCCCCTTAAACTGGGGATTGCATTAGTGCTGCATTACTAGCATGGGTTGTGACATCTGCTTGCAGTTTTGTTTCCCAGTTCCTTGAATAATAGCCTTCATCTCTCTCCTGTGCATCCTGTCTCGTTCTTGGCCACAATTTTTTGTCTTTTTCTCTGTGTTTTTATTTCTTAACAGACCTCACCAATTCTCCTTTGTGCATCTCCATGCTCACTCACTCACTCACTCACATATCCCTGCATGAAGCAAAAAACTGCATCCTTTAGTAACTAGCCAAAGACAAACTAAAAAAAAAAACCCAACAAACCAAACAACAACAACAAAAATCAACCAAGAAAATTGTTCAGTGTTAATTGTACTTTTGAAAATTTAAATTTTATGGATTTTCTGTTGTTGAGGAAAACAGTGAGATTACATCAGCGTAAATGCCTGTGAAAAAACCCCATAGTCACTAGGCATAAGGCAGAGCAACATCCAAAGCCAGTGAACCATGGGGGTCTCAGCAGCTATTTATAGTATCCCCTACTTAAAATTTATATAAGGATTTTCCCTGGGGCCTTCACAGTCCGACGGTTTTCAACATCAAGCAAAATAATTATAGATTACTCTTACCCGATAACCTCTCCAGAAGGACTGAATTACTATGCTTGCTGCTTCTTCTGATAGAAGGAGAGATACAGGAACTGGTGGCCTAGGACTTAAAAAAAAAAAAGTTTTGTAAACAGACAACCTATAAATGTAATATGCTTTCTTCCTAACTGATATATTACATTAAAAAGAGAAAGGTTGTTCAGGAGCTTAAAAGATAAAAACTCTTATTGCTCCAATGACAAAATGTGTAAAGAATATCTCCTTTAAAAATGCATTCTGTGTTATATACACTACAGTCATTTCTTCTTTAAAACACTAATATACAAAAGGCACATCGAGCACAGTAATCTTTCTTATTCTTCTACATAGATTTCAAATTCCGAGTATCATGGCAAGGTTTGAGGTGACAGAGGGAGGGAGTGAGAGAAGCAGGTGTGCCATTTGTAAAGCAGAGGAGGTTTCAGTGTGCATGGAACAATGAACAGACTTATGAGATAAATGTTTATAACAATTATAAAATACCCAGAACATAAATATATTTTAGTACATTTACTTACATTATGATTTCACTTCAAATTAAAATGTACTGAGAACAGTAATGATTATCATATCTGCATAAGCATGGATCCATATTTAGAAATGTCTTAAGTTCTTAAAATGCTGAAATTTTCCTTTTGACAGCATATACACATTGTTTGGCAACAAAAGAAAGTAAACACAGACAAAGTCAACAATTTTCAGCCAAAATATATAGTAATTTGAAAGCATGTTTGGTGATTCTGTTGCTACCAATTTTAATGGGGAACACTCTAAACTATAATTATAGTCCAGCCACCACTAACAAAAACTCAAATCACTGTATCAAATCTTGCTTCCCAAAAGCCATTTTCTACGGATGTTGATTAATTTCTCACACATAATGATCAGAAAGCATCCATTGGAAAGGACAAGACAAAATTCATTTATGCAGTACCTTTTATAATAAATGTAATTTGAAGCTAATGAACTATAGGGCAATAATGCTGCAGCTCATGAAAATACCAGTTATAAACAGTAGACTTGGCACAGTGTTCGGATGATGTGAAAAGCCACTCTCCCTGCATGGGGCACAGATTGAGCACAGCTTTGACTTGGAAGAACTCAACATATGAATTTGGATGCAGCAATCATCTACAGACACACAACCCATGCAGGAACAGTATCTATAGCATTTATACTATAAAGATACATATACTGCAAAGACCATCAATTAACAAGTTAGTTATGCAGCCTTACATTTTCTGGCTAAAATACTGCTTCTGCTATTTCTTCTGGAAATGTATTTTACAGTATATTACAGCTCAGGCTAGGGGGCCTGACAGCTTACATTTTCCTTTCGTTTAATTTCATTCATTTTACCCTCTGCCCTAGTAAGCTTCCTGTGCTCTCTGACATCTTTCTCTTAGGGCTTGTCTTCACTGAAGGAGCATTTCAACTTAGAGCACAATCTTAACTATTATCCAATGGTGCACTGACTGCATCGTTTTAGTCTCAGCTAAATTGGTCTCATCACCATGTCAGCTGGATTTTGGCCTACATCTATGTTAATGTGAAAGACAACCTCAGCCTATTTGGAAGAGTAGAAATAAAGCAAAAATAAGTCTCTCCATTAAGCTAAACAGTTTTAGCTCTGTGAATATTAATTAGCATTTCTACTGCTCAAGGGAAATCAGAAGTCCTGGACAAGCAAGGCTTCCTGAGCTAACTGCTTCTTATAATCAGACTTTAAAGTACAAAGTTGGACTGTGCTGGTTTGGCCGATAGGCTTTCATCCTTTGTGCTATTTTTGATCTTTTTGAAACCCAAAACTTAGAGTGGGAAAATCACTGAAAAACCTACATATATTACAGCAGTTATGTCAAAGACATTGAACTTTCTCTAAGAATGAGTACATCTTCAAAGAATGTACTGAGATTTCTCCTAGCCTGCAAGGCTGACTCTAGCATTCACTTCCTTTCATTTTTAAATTACAAAAATGCCTAGTTTACAATCCAACACTAAATTTGAGAAACCAATATAAAAATCGAGCAAGAACGGGACTTAATTTTCAGTATGACAGTCACTGGCAAATATCAATCATTCCAACAGGGCAGCTTTAAAGAAGAGAAGTCACGCCAGGTCCAGTTTTGTCTGAGAGAATGTACGCAATTGGCTTTGGGTCAAATAAAAATAGAATCTGAGCAGAGGCAATCACCCCTCAGCAATGAACTGGGAAAAGAGGGAATACGTCATTTGTGGCAGAAGACATCTGTGTGCCTCCAAGAAGATTAAAACTGACAGTAAATGTACACCAACTTCTGCTTGTTTAGTCTTTGATTATACAGTCTTAAAAGCCCGCACATTAACCACATCAATATCTATTTTAGCATATATATATATACACATATATAACAGATATATGGTTTAAAATAAGTTGTGCCAGTAAAACAGCATCAGTAAAATTATTTTTCTTAAGTATTGTATTTTACCAAATCTGAAAAAAGCAGACACTGATCAGAGGAAATTCCAGAAACATATTTCTTGCTTTCTCAGCAAACAGATCCTGATTATGTGAGATACTTATTAATTATATTACATTATTCAGGTGGAATCTGGCACCCAGAAGATATAAACCAACTTGCATTAAATAATTGTAGGAAGTATTGAAAAAGGTTCTTATTGAAGATGTGTATCCAAATTCCTCATGGACAGAAGCTGGATTTCTCAATGAACTCTCAAGAAGTGGGGAGAATGGCCCTCCATTATCTTGTCACCAAAACAGTCACATTGATGGACACCGTGTAGTCAGTAGTTTTACAGTCATGTCCAGAAACCCCAATTGCCATTAAGTTCCCAATCTGTCCTACAAATAGGTCAGACTCCTTCCTTGAAAAGGAAATAAAAGAAAAAAAGTAATTAAGCAACATAATTCAGGATTTTGTAATTGCTCTTTTTATTCAAATCTGTTCTCTAACAGCAACAGGCAAGCACCAAAGGTACCCACGAGCCCAGCAGCTGCCTGCAGGCCCACTGAGAGCACCGCTGCCCCGGGCCTGGTGGGCAGGTCACTGCAAAATACCCAGGTGCAGCTGATGAATGATCCGAGTTCTCTCTGGTTTTACAAAGCTCATCTCCAGAAATATTGAAGCTGCCCTAATAACAAGGATCAGGCCTTCTAGAGGCCTGTAACTTTCAATATGACAGCCACTGCTATATTAAACAGCCACAACCACTTCACTTTTAATTTGACTGTGATGGTTATTGTTCTTGACTATTTATATCATGTATGAACACTGCCAACGACAGAGTCACTGCAAAATTCATAATTTAAAAGACAAAAGATCAGACTAAAGAATAGGGATAAATATAAGACATGCAAGTAAATGACCATGGTGATCTGTGTAACTCTTAAAAAAAGGGTTCTAAGAAAGTCTTTGCTTTGGAAAGTACTCCAAAAATTCAGATGCTGGTCTGAACAATCAAAAACATTGTTCTGGATATTTTTCAAAGTAGTTTTCTTCTGTATTTTCAGCGTTTCATATTCCTACTCAGAAAATCTACAAGTATTACAGGAGCACCTGCCTTCACTAAGTCCTTCTTACATGCCTACCCAGCATCACAAAAGTGTGCAACAATGAAAAAGCATTGTTTTGATTCAAAATAATTCTCAAAAATTCTGCTTATAGATACTATTAAGATAATTTACCTAAAAAGCAGAAAAAAGGCTATTCATAAAGAATCAGACATTGAAGCACTGATTGATCTGACCTGCTATTTAAAACCAATTAGATATATTAATCACATATTATACTATCACTGTATGAGCCTCTCAGGTTTATAAGGAAATATTCCCACAGACACTTGACAAAAATACTCTGAAGCATTTTCACAGGTCAAACTGAGTGTGAACTGAGACCTTTCTTTGTTACACTGTTTGTATTAATACAACTATTCAACAGTCAGAAAGAAATCACTAGCTACTATTTTGTTTAGGTTTGTGTTTTGCAGTAATCTAAATGCACTAGAAGAAAAGTATTTGGAGAGAAAAAAAAGCCTTACAACATGTAAGAAAACATTTTTGTGCATTATATGAAGGGTACATTTTTGAAGGACTGTCATCGTGGGGATAACCAAATTAATCTTCTGAAGAAAGGAAGCACAAATGAGCAGACATTTTGAATTGTGACTCATGCTAACTGTCTCAACTCTTCTCCTCTATCACTTTCTCCAAATAAAAGTTCCTTGATACTGTCAATAGCTAAAAGAATAATAATAATAATTATATACATAAATTGACCCCCTTAGCCCCCAACTCTATTCTCTGCATCTTCTACTGTTTTGCTGGTCTTTTGAATACACTTCTGTATTTTGAGTATCCTCAAATATAAAGGCTATAGGTTCACGGAATCACGGAATGTTAGGGATTNGGTTGTGAACAAGCAAAACATTGCACTTTTAAAACTCCTGTTTCATTTCTGTCTCAGACAAAATTCTACACCCCTCCCCCCCCCCAAAAAAAGGGCACAAAATATTACAGTATAATAAGCAATAAAAATACACTCAGAAGGACTATCAAAGTGGTCATGGTGATAACATGCATACAACTGTTAACACATACAATTTCTATACTTATTTACCCATTTCTAATGAGGAAAAGACAAGGTAAAAAGAAAAGATAGCATGGAACTAACATAAGAAAGTTGGTAAGTGGGGAGGGAGAGTCATGTAACAGACAGGAAAATGAGGCAGAACAGGTGAATGGTAACAAGAATGTGGGAGGAATTAGAAACAGCACAGCAAGAAGTCTCAGTAGTAAAAATAGGCCAAAACAATAAAAGATCAAGTATCTTTTGTCTTAATTTCTTTCTGAAAACTATAGTGGCTTTCTTTCCCCTTCACATGCTCTCTAGTTGGGGAGCACCTATCCATTCTGATGATAAAACTCAGTCCCCTCCTGTGCTTGCACACTCACTACGAATTTGGCAAGTCACAATGTGTGGCCTCAGCCTTCGCTTTTGTAGGACCAATATTTATGTATTCTGCACAAGTGTTTGTGGGCCTGGACTGAAGGAAACCAAACATGGACCTATTCCAAAGTCCACTCATGTCAACAGGGAAATTTCCATCTCTGTTTGTGTACTTTAGATCAGACCTCATACCCTGTAAACATGAAAGACTAACAGCAGCAAAACATAGTCTCTAACTACTCCTTTAAAAGCAACATGAGGAAGATGTCATAAACCAGTAAAATACATTTTCAATTTTCTCATTGCCATTTTGACAATCTCTAAATAAATTAAGTTTCAACACTGCATAAGGATTTGTAGCCATAAAACCTCAATCTCATAAAACACAATATAAATATTTTATATATAAACTTTGTGCAATTTTCCAACATGCAGTTGTAGTTTTTTAAGTCAAAAATTTCTCCTTCATTAACTTGAATTCTGCCACATTACTGGAATGGCAATTCTTTGCATAAATCCACATAGCATAACATCCATATCAATAAATTTGCTGGACTTTTTATAACTACAATTAAATGTGGTGTTCATCATACATCCCTCTGCCTGCCCTGCCCCAACTCCCCCCCCCCAAAAAAAAAAAAAGTAATTTAAAGATCAAGTTATTAAAGAAAATGAAAGAAAAAACATAATGCAAATCAGATATACTCTAAACATGGCTAGTTTAGAGATAAACCAGTGAAATACAGCAGTGTGCAGAAAGCAAAGCCTGTAGAAACTGGGCATATTATGTAAAGAAAGAAATCAGTCACCCATGCAAAATTACCCCTATTGGCCATCTGAGAACTGACAATGAAGTCAACTGTAAAGGCAGCTGAGACCAGCAGACTTCACCTAAATAGAATATTGGGGGGAGGGAGAAAAAAAATACAATCAATGAATATATATATATATGCATATACAGATATTTCACAAAAAGCCACTACTTCAGATTTACTAATCATTTATGGACATACATATCTATCGTAGCTGTCCACTTCTTTAAAGCCATGATAAATTTCTTTTCTCTGTGTCTGCACATCTGTTTTGGTACAGACAAGATAGATTAAACTCAGGAACTGAGTATCAAGTAAATACCTCTACATAGAAAATAAGAAAATGCAGATAAATACATTCTTGTGAATTAATATTTATTTCTAAAATACACCTTCAGTTCCTGTAACCCCTGAAAAATACGCATACAGAGGCTGATCTTCAACAGCCACATTATTGACATATTATTAAATTCATGTGGCAGCTGACTACTATGATATCAGTATTTTTCAGACTGGGGCTGGGACTTTTTTCTATCGTTTTCTTCGTATTTCTTTCATTAATATGCTAAAGAAGGTTGGGTAATGATACTCCTGTGATACTCAGAATAAAGATGCAGCCTGTCTATGCCAGAAAAATAAAATTTAAGGGGGATCAAGGCACAAACAGAGATCACAGTCTTTCCCTGTCCCCGATTCAGTACACACAGCTTGGCTACTCGCGATGGAGCTTCACTGCTATTCAACCAGAAACACCACTGGAAAACGCTGACAAAAGGCAACTGTGTTGCTCGTTAGCATATTTATAGGAGCACAAAACATTCAAGGCTCTAATTCTATTTACTTTACTTGGCTATATCAGCAGCCTTGATTGTTGGAACAGGGACATCAGTAAATATCTCAGCAAGTTTCCAAAACCTTTTGTTAGTTTCTTGTTAAAACTCGAGCCTCCCCTCCCCTGAAAGGTACAGCTGTCCTTTAAGGAAACAGGAATGTTTTGTTTCATGTTCCTGGACATGAAATGTAGATTATCAGTCAGTCTTGAGGCTGCTCCTTCTATTGCCTTTGAAATCTGCTTCTGAAATCGAGGATTCCCAAGAGATATAATATTTTGTCAGTGGTACTGGTAATACACAGAACCAAGTGAAGACAAGGTAACCTATACTGAGGCTTTTATTTACTGATGTCATAGAAATTAGTATAAACACTAAGGTTGGAAACAAATTCAAATTTTACAAGCTCCTTCACCTACAGTGACCAGCTTTTGAAGGTACAATGTTTGCATTTAAAATTCTGGAAATCAATGCCGCATTTAGGTCTCTTACAGAGGAAAAGTAGGCTGCAAGATCTCATTTAGAAACACATCGTACAGAGAGCGAGGCTCATAAGACTGTGGCTTTGACTATTCTTAAAAAAAATTGAGCTTCAAAGAAAAAACTGGAGGGACTGGAGGAGAGCCAAAAAAGTCATACTCAAGTATGGAATATATTAAAAAAAGCTGGGTCTCTGATAGAACTAAAAATTTCCCTTTTTTTTTTTTTTTTTCCAAGCATGAAGACAACTTTGCACTGCTAAACCCTATTTTAACACAGTATAAAAACGTTTTCCTATTTACCAGACCTTTCAGGATGTTTTCCAAATTTAGAGAAGTAACTGAAAATGCAACACGAGAGTTTACCCCTTAAATCTGCAGCAACACTTTTTACTGCTTTTTCTTTATTACACCTTCTAAACAGTTGGGATATTTCCCATTAAAATTTGACCACTACTTTTTAGTATTGTCTCTTATATATTCATAAATTCTGTTAAAAAATGAAAACCTCTTTATAAATAAAAACAGAAATGACAATAAAAAGCATAGAATCAATTAACATTTAAAATGTGATATCTGGAAGCACATAATAATAAACTATTTATGACATGTCCAGAAGGATAACATAATAAATTACCTCATTTTAATTCTGACTGCAATCTTTCACTTTGCTGTAATAATGTTTACTTCATAAGAAATATTTGTTAAGAAATCTGTAATTTTAAGGTAAGTTCACTAAAAGTTGTTTTTTAATAATACTTTTAATACTGTTTATTTTTAAAAGCCTACTTGTTTAGAGGATTTAAGATCAAGTGTGTATCAATTTAAGTAGGACTTTGACACTTCAGTGTCCTTGTGGAGCTGTCACTACATTATTTAGGAGCACAAGTACTAACAGAAGCTATGAGTCATTCAGGCTGTGATTCCACAGTGTATTTCTCTTGCTGGCAAAGCTGACTTAAGCAGTTCCTGCCACCACCTCTATATCTTACCAGCTCATTTGTTCTCTTCACCTTGCCCGGAGCCCTTCATTTTAATCCTTCATTGGTGCCAATACAAAGGTTTGTCAGGCTCCCAGCTGATCCAGATTGGAGACATTATCCCTTTTTTAAATAGCCATACGAACCCTCCTCTCACATTCTGGCAGTGAGATTTCTAACTCGGAGGAGGTCCCTGATCAGAATAATTAAGCATTGTACCAAACAGACAGGGTGATATTAGGTTGCCTACAAGCAGGCTGGGGTGAAGAACAGAAAGCAGGGAACTATTTAGGTCAGCTTTACTTCCAAGATAAATGTTTATAAAACTGTGATGTTAGATATTTATCTTAGGTACAAATATCCATCCTCACAGTTTGGTGGTGTCAAAACTGCCTTACTGTTAACTGATGTCTCTTCAGTATGCTTAAGAACAAGGATGATAACCTCACTGGTGTTCAGAGCCCATTTCCAAACAAAATAATTCACTGTCTTAAACAGGAATGCTCTTGGCAAGACCTAGCAACCTACAGAAAGAAACTGTTAGAAGTGTCCCACCAGCAGTAGGTTTGAACAGTGGCTGGGCAGTAAGATGCAGTAGCAGGTACCTGAAGGTACTGGAGTTGAGATGAATCGGGTCGCTCTACAAAGACGTCCATCTCTTGCACAGAAACATACCACACAATTTGACCACATGCTTACTTCTAAGATAGTCAAAGTTCATGTGTTCATGACACAATCACCAGCTTGTCTCCAAAGACCTGTGAATGTCAAAGAGCTTTCCTTTTGCTGGACCAGTGACCCAAGGGTTCCAAGTTTCACATGAGAAGAGTTCAAGAAAGATCAATTTCCACTTGCAGAGTATAATGAAGTAAACATATCTACAAAGATGTTAGTCTCTAAGTTTTCACCAACCACCAAGCTAGCCTCCAATTAAGTTTTCAAATTGAAAACCTTCTTTAAAATATGACCTCTGTAGTTTGCTTATTCTCTCACTGTGGACTACCACTTTACTTTTCTTCTTTTCTCATACAACAGCTACATTGTAAAACAGTTGCAGTCTCAAGGACAGTAACATCTCTCTCAAAACTCCTGTGTAGCTTGGTTCCACAGGAATAATGAGGAATATATGACTGAGGCTGCCAAAACGAGTGTTCATTTCTCAGATGCAAAGTCATAAATGTCTGCAGAAATGCATCCTGATGCCAAGGATTATTACAGGTATTTCTAAAACAGCTGCTTACAGTTAGAGGAAGAATTTCTAGACTGTATATCCCCAAAGATAACCATAGTAGGAAATAGCATTGAAAACACTGCTTTGCTCTTCAGTACAAAGATATTCATACTACTACCAGACTATGTGAATGCCCTGCACGCCACAATTAAGATGTAAGAATTCTAAATTAATTTCTCTGTGAACAATTCTGGTACAAAATGCTTTGTAACTAATACAGTACCAAGTTAGAAAGCATCAGACAGTTCTTTGTTGCACGCAGTAAAGGGCATTTAGAGGGCACAATTGTAATGCACTGGAGCTCTATTACTTTTTTGGAAGCAGGGGAAAAAGAATAAAAGGAGAAAAGGTTACTCTGCGTACTGCAATAACTTACTGGTCCTTTAGCCAGTCACTAACAAAGGGAATGGAAAAGAATTCTGTGAATGACTCATCTTTCCTCTTCGGGTTATTGCTGATAAAAAAAAAGAAAAGAAAAGAAAACAACTCATATTAATTTAAATTTCAGCTATTCTATTTGCAAATTTGAATCATTGAGTAAAATTAATAGAAAAAGCCATGATTAACTTACTTGTATAGCCACTCAGTTAGGAAATCACAGGCAATAAATTTGGTCCTTTTTCTCTAAAGATAGAGGATAGTTTCGAATTATTTATTATCTTTGGATTGGTAATATCTTTACTACTGGAGAGGAACAGAAGCTAAATTGACTGCTTTCATTAAATGAAATATATAGAACATTACTCTGTCTACTTTAATATTGCTCTTGCCAACAATCAGTGGCTCAGACAAAATTTTAGAAATTTTGTGGAATGCTTTCAAGACGAGTCAAAAAACCAGTGAGAAAATTTTACATATACTAGCTTGCTATTTGCTGCAGTATAGCTACAATAAATATCTCTGATGGTGCTCTAAGTGGCAACCTCATTGCAAAGAAATTAACAGAACTCATGTATGAAAATACATAGTAAATTACTTGTCATTTTGTTTGAAGTTCTATTATCATACTTAAAATCCTTCATTAATTCCAAGGCGCAGAAAGAACATTGATGGAATCTTGTTTCTTCCTGCATGGAGCCAGCTTGAAGGGACTGTGCATACTCAGAAACGCACAGCAGAGCATTCTATGGCTGCTCAGACAAAATTGTCTGTTGGGGAGTCCAGAAAGAAAGGCAGAAACAAAGCATATGTCTATCCACAACCACAGATACCATGGACATCACGGAGAATGAGGTAAAAAGTTTGTTCCCAGTTCTAAGACTTCTTCACCACCAAAGAGAATTCTGCAAAATGCTTTACAGCTGCTTATCTGCAGTGACTGCTGCAGCCAGTACCTGCCTAGCTGGTCAGCACTGCATGCTGTAAAATATGTTTAGAGATCAAAATTCAAGGGACGACTTTTGATCAATACAGAAGTGACTAGGGCCTTCCTTTTCTTAGAGGTTTCCTCTCCACATTTCATCTTTACAGACTGAATAATTACAGGTGCTTATTCTGCTTATCATAAACTGGAGTAATATGATGTGGAGAATATAACATAGACTTCTGGTCAGAATAACAGAAGAGCTCGACTAGTATCTCCTGAACCCCTCTTACATGAGATGTGTTATGGATGTACACAGCCAGAGAGTGAAGACTAAAAGCCATTAAGTCCCTGTAGAACAGAGACACTGAGTGCTTTATCAAAACAGCAGCCATTTAGCCAGGAGAAAGCCTTGCTCCCACCCAGAGGGTAATACTTACCCTGTCAAATGGGAGATTCAACTGCAATTATCAGTCTTCTGGAAAACAATTCACTCTGGTCAAATGCATTTATGACTAAATGTCATGAAAGAGGTTGGAGTCTTGATTCAAATGTAAGAAATGAAGATACTACTACCACTTGCTAAGAAAAATACAATAGATATGTAATTGGAAATTTAACACATGATGAATGACTTTATGTATCATCCTCACCATCCATGTTTCTCCCCACACTACAAGAATATGATGCAATTCACAGGGGATGTGAACAGAGAGGCAGAAAAAAGTGCTCTACATGGTAGAATTATTTCCAAATTTGGGGGTATTAGCATATGACATAATTTGAGGGTCAATGTACTACTTCAGCCACTGGTGAATTGGAAGAGGAACGTGAAGTGAGGTGCTGACTGCACAAGGTGGTCGTGTAGCCAGGAGATGATAAATGTGAAGTTTAGAGATAGGGATGCGTGGTATTCCTAGATGATACTCAGGGAAGCTTTTACTTTCCTAAGTGAATCTTACCCTTGGTAGGCATACAGTCTGACTCCCACAGAAAAGAAAGAGAACTTCTTAAAAAAACAAACAGAACAAAACAAAAAACCAGAAAAAGAGCAGAAGAAGAACAATTATCAGTCCCGAAGCCCACGTGCCTTTATGATCTGTTTCATGACAACAAAAGCTTTGGGGTTCATGCAGTGCTCCGTTAGTGTCTGGCTGTGGAGAAATACATCTCCTTCAGCAATTGTCACACTTCTCCTGCTAATAGCAGATAGTGCTGAGAGAAGCCAAACACCCAAGCTTTAGGAGACCTACGCCTTCACTGGGCAGCTTTGTACAGGTCATTTCTGATGTTAAGTGGACAAATTTTGACTTGAACAGAATCTGAAAACAAATAGCAGAGTGTGATTGTCTTTGTACAGCTTTTCTCAATCGCAGCATGAACCTGGGTCCCATTACTTAGTGAATTGTTTCAGAGAATAAATTCTATACTTCGACAACAAAATTCAATTTAATCTAGCAGCTGTAATTTAATCTGTTTTAAGTAAATTGCTTTTCCTTTGCAATGACAAAGAACAATCAGAACAGTGCTGTCAAAACAGTCATCACCAAAGGAATCAAATTCATCTTGCTTTACCCTCGTTAGATCCAGTGAACTTATCAGGAAGGAATTTGGTCAAGCTGAATATCTTTTTTTTTTTTTTCCCCAGGAAACAGTACTTTGCTAATGAATTAAATCATTAGTTGCAAAGCAGTCAACATTTACAGAAGGGAAAAAATGACATAAATTGACCTGCCTTTGACACATTCCTCCTATGCTACATGAATCAGGATAAACACAGGAAATAGCTGCACAATGTTCATTGTTAACCTGCAGATGTGTTTATAAACTATTTATACACAGAATTCATTTTCCATTTTTCAGCTTAAATATGATGTGCTCAGTAGTAATCATGCAAAAATACTGGTGATCAGGAGATGGCAAAGTCATTAAGAAACATTCCTCCATCCACTTTCCCTGATCTATTAGACTTTTAAATATAATATATTCCATTGCAGAGTCTAATCCAGCATCCTCTTTCTGTGATCGCTAATCAGAAAGAAAAATCAGAGTTATGCTAATAAAAACATTTAAACATTGTTCAGTTCTAATGCCAAAAAATAAATGCATTAGTGAGTTCTCATGAGAGAAAAGATTTAAGAAAATAGTCTTTCCCCTGGAGACATTTGACAGTAGAGAGGATAAAGCACAGGAGAACTTATGGTAGGGAACAAAAAAATCAGCAAGGGAATACACTGGGCAACCTAATAGGTTTCTTTCATCTCTAATTTAAAAATGAAGCTTCTGCAGACTGTTCTCATATTTCTGTCAGTTTGAAGTCTGCAAATATATCCAGCAGCTGGTGGGTTTTATAGGTTTTCACTTTTCAGATTTTTCATATGTACTACATAATGCATATTTTAAATGAAAATGAACCCATTTTAAATGAAATGTTTAAGTTATGTTTCTATATCACCTTCCAAATAAGATCTTACAGATTTATTTCTTTCCTACACAAATGACTGCTTTCAGCATCTCCCTTTCCTGACATTCCCATCTGATTCTACAATTCTTCCTTTCCAAACATGGATGCATCTTTTCTGATCTCTTCCTTGAATTCCTCTGTTTGTCCCATGATCTGATCTCCCTTACCCTGATTTTAATTGCAAAACAACTCTCCTACTTAATTTTTCATTCTCTTCTCATTTGTCTTCCTTCCCCTTCAAAACATGAAAACCTTCAGTCCTTCTCATCAAAACCCCACTTGTCATTCTTTCTCTCAGTTCCCTCTCTCTTCTCCTAGGCTCATTCAGCGTTGACTGCAGTCAGTTTGATTGTTCCTCCCCTTCTTCCAGTGCTTCTTCCATTTATCTTCCACTGGTTTATTCTATTGGAGCTGCCCTTTACAGGCTTTAATGACTCATGTCTAGCCAAAATTCAAACCCAATATTCTTTTCTCATCCTTCATGATTTCAGTTAGCTTAATCACAATTAATCATATTCCTCTCCAGTTCTTTCATGAATTCCATGAATCTTTCTACTCTGTTCTCCTCCTATTTTCTGAAGCTATCTTCTGGTGTGTTTATCACAGGATCCTTTCTCCCTGTCCCTAACTTTCTCTGGGTTTCTACAGGCTGTAGTTTTGATCCTAAAAATCAGTTCCAGCTACTGCACTAATGATCGTAATGTAAATTATAGCAGGGTTTTTTCCCCAAATACATATGGAACAACACATTTCTTATGAAACAAAAGTATAATTAGAAATTACGTATTTAAGTCAGATTAGGAAACAAAATGTCCAAGTACAAGCACCTGGACAGCAATGGAAAAGAACACAAATATTCAGTTATATGGGAAGCATAAAGAGCTATTGTTTTACTAGTTGTTGTTCAAAAGGAGGAAGAAATGATGTCACAATGGAAAATGAACATCTGACATAAGCTTGCTTTCCTAAACTTACTTCCCCAATAGCAGAACGTCTCTCCATATAACAACAAAGATAACTCAGTGTCTTTTTTATAAGATGTGCTCATTTTTATGAAGTTTCTATACACTAAAAAATAATTGGTTTTATTCATTTACTATAAAGCAACATACAGACCCACACAAAATTCATTTTCAGAACAGATACTTTCTAATCTGTATACCGCTGAAGCTCTGTAAAATTTCTTAGATTAAAAATAGATGAAATAATCTTAGATTTGTCTCAAGATTGAAACTGAAATTTTTCTAAGAATTCTCATATTTTTGTATCAAGTGCTGTTTTATTGCCTTCAGAAGTACACAACATTTATCAAGGGCTGATTTTAAGGCAGCTGTAAGGCATGCCTTTTTCCCGTTAAAGAATATGTGTTTCCTTTAAAAAAAAAGAATCAATATAAATTTCATTAAAAGTTTGATGAATAATATATATATTCAATCTGTTCTTGGCTAGGTAATGTAAACATGGTGGCAGGAGTGATGTACAGGTGTCATGCCATAACGATATGTAAATGAACCATTTTCCTATGGTACCTGTATGAATCAAAGATTATAAATGCATAAACGCACATCTATAAATCAATCATTTTACAGACACACAAATCTTGTGAAGATTGAGCAAAAACTGAAATAACTTACTGTTACTAAAGGTACAGATTTGGATTAGAAATGCAGGTTTGGAGTATCCATTCAAGCATGGGGAGCTTTCTGTATGTTTGGCTGTGGCAGGCATGTATAGATCAGTGGCAAATAGCAAATACATAATTTTTACAAATGGTTCCACAATGTCTGTTAATCATATATACACATGCCTGTAACACAAAGTCAATGTCTGTAGTTGGAGAGGAGGTAGATCAAGACCTAGGATGATTCATAACCCACTGGTAACCCAAAATCCTCCTCATTTTGCTATCATTTTAATCTATAATCCCAAGAGCACAAACTGTATTCCTCAGATGTGTATCACATACAAAAAGGGAGATATTTTCATTGTCATTTATATTAATTGCTCTTTATATTAGGAAGCTGCAAGTAAGAGGAGGCTCAGCTACAGGCATAAAAATATAGAGAACTTTTACATTGGGAAATGTGGATGACAGGCAGAAAGTAGGAAAGTAATAGAAACAAAAAAATTACTTCTGTGGTTCAAAAAGCTATGTAAATGATGGAAAACCCCACAATTCCCAGTACCTAATATATTGCTGGGGGTCTGAGAGTTGGGCTATGATGATAAAATGAGCTTTATTTTGCACCAGTTCTAATGACATTTTAAGCGTTCTCTGCATACAATGAGGAAAGTCTCTCTAGATAAGTTTATGTACACATATACTGAAAACAAATTTATAAAAATATATGTAGCAAACAATGATTTTTAAAATGTTCAGTTTTTATAAGCTCATTAATGCTGAACACTTTGCTCTCCAATTAAATGGAATTTACACAGAACATTAAAAAGCTAAAATACAAAATGTACTTCTACTAGGATGCCAGGCCAACAAGAGTAATTGAGCAGTGAAGGAAAATTCAAATTCATGTCACCCTCAAAAGAGGGATGTGTATTAATCTGAATGGAAGCATGTTTCTCTAAAATACAACACTTGTTAGGCTGGATACAACTGGATATTGAAGGAGGACTTGTGAGTTGGAGATTGTCATAATGACTAAGTATGTGTAGCATGTGATCTGTTCTGAATTACCAGAGAAAACAACATTCAAAACCAGATCCAAAACAACTCATATGTTATTGCATATTATTGTGGTTGGTTTTCTTGCAAAAGATCAAATAAAGAAACACAGCCTGTGAAATAATAGGCTGTAACTTTCTGCCAATGATTTGAACTGAAAATTAAGAACTAACCTCAAAACACTTCTCCTGCTTTGCTCGATGCAGAAGTTCAGCCATTCCAGGTAAGAGCACTGGAAATATGTAATACTCTAAGTATTCTTGGGGAGAACCTGAGCAAAACAGGACAGCCTTCACTTACAGGTAAGCACTTAGATTTCACAAAAGACAAACATTAGAGATCATTAACTAAATTATCAGTTATTTTATCAGTATCAGTACAGCTTGAACTAAATGAATTCATTCAGATACAGCCACAGATCTATCTTCACTCTTTTTCAGCTAAGACAACATTAACTTGAGTAAATTTCAAACTAAAGGTGCATCAAGACTGCAAGCTACAGCATGCCTCAGAGATGTCAGACTTGGTTTTAAATGAGTAAACTCAGACACCAGAAGCAGTTTAGCACAGAAATGAAAAGCGATGTGGACTAATTTACCCTGACAGAAAGAAAAGTAAAATAGCCTGTGCTGAGCTCAGTGCTGTTACAGCTAGACCATTTTTGGTACCTATACTCATGCCCTTAACAAACTGCAGTAATAGAGTTGGTCATTGCACTGAATTTCTAGACAGAGGGAAAAACAAAGGTCATATTTCAGTGGTGCTGTGATTTCTTTCTCATTACTTCCTACTTGCCAGATCCTTCAGAATTTTGAACATGACTCCATATATCAAATTACTGCACCTTGGGAGGCCTGTCTGGGTTGGCACCTCTCTCTTATGTTGGACTGCACTGCCCTTACATGAGGTCTACTTACCATACTTGCCATGTGCTCACACACATTGGCATCACTGAGTTCCACACAGAAGAAAGCAGCTGCAGTCAGCATCACCAAAAACCAGCAGTGCTACTGCCCATGCTCTACATACAGCCTAATGGCTACATGCTTGCTCAAATGAGAGACTCAAGCTCTGTTTCCTTCTCAGTTTTTCCACAAATCTCCACCTTCCCTAAGAGGACCTTTCACCATCAACTCATAAACTGGGTGAAGTGGAGGAGCCTTTGAAGACACTGCACATGGAGGAACTCAAGTTCACTGGGCCAGAGGCAGCAGGGAGCATCTCCCTCAGAAAGGTGAGCAAACCAAAGCCTGCTGGGATCCTAGACAAGCAGCGGTGGCTTATCAGCTGAAGTGCTGTCCCTGATCTAAAGCCAAGACTGCTGCCATTCAGTAAGAATTCAGGTTTTGGTGTGATCAGTAAAGATTAAGTCATAGAAGTGTTCTCTTCTGGCAATGCAGCCAAAACACTGAATTTATTCTCTGCTTTATACCTTTTAATTGGTTCATATACTGCCAGAAAATGTTCATCATTGGAAGGACACTATATATATATTTTTAAAAGTCAAGGGTAATACTGCTTCTGACAAGCAACAGGAATTCCTGATGAGCAAAAATAAATGGAAGAGAAGACAAAAAGGATGCTAAAATTCATAATAAAAACACATTGTTACTTGGTAAATTTTATAAAGTATACAAATTAATAAAAAAGTAAGTGCAAAACTTTAAAGCTGTTTCCATTCTGATTTGTAATCAGCCAGCAAAGATAATATTTTGAAAGCTGTTTTCAAACTCTATTGTCTATTTATTCTATTGATCCTAGTTTTGCATTATTAAACTGAAGGAACAAATGCCTGCCTTTCTCCAATTTAAGTGGCTAAATAAAGTCACCTATCCAGAAGAGAACAGAACTACCTTAACAGCTGGACAATGCTACTGATTTGTAACGCACCACTTGAGCTTTCTCCCATTGACCATGCAGCCAAGCTAGCTCCCTGTTTACAAACCAGAGGACTAACCATGCAAACTCCACTTAAGAAAAGGTGTTGCAGCTGTTTAGACTATAAATTCAACCAATTACAAACCCTTGCCAAATGCAAGAAAAGTAATCACAGCAAGGTTCAAGTTAATGTACCCCCACTTACATGTTTTTGGATCAGGTGGTTCAGGAAAGGGGGTGGCCTCGGGTATGGGAGGTTGGACAATGGTATCAACTGCAGGGGCTGGATGAAATTGTTCCATATGTAATGGCTGCAATATTCCTACTTCCAAAGACATCTGTTCAAGATAAATGTAACCTATATAAATACCCCAACCAGACTGTAAAATAATATAGAAACCAATTCAAAAGGAAAAATTATAAGGTCAGTGAAAAAATATGGAATTATAATTTCTAGTTAAAATATTAAAGTATTCTGATATTTTCTCAGTACTCTAAAAGCAAGAATTACACTTTAGAAAATTCTGATGTTCTCAGCACAATAAAAACATCCCAACCTAACAGAAGATATATGACTGCTTTTAAGAGAATATAGTGAACTATCACAATTAAAAAAATATTTTAGCCATTGTAAGATATAGTAATTCTTTGAAAATTAAAATTGGCAACATTTTCTGAATAAGTATTTTTCCACTCAGAAGCTTATATATTTGTTTCTGCACTGTTCAGAAGTCCTGACATTCACATTTTAAAGAAATAAACTTTCCTTCTAAACAAAGCACAAACAGACAAATTCAGAGCAGATGCAAACCCAAATCTAAAGTTTCTCCATACAGAAACAGTTATGGATACCATGAAAAAAGACAGTCCATTATTTTATGTATGGTTTTTAGGAGTGCAGGAACTGTTACAGTGAGCCAGAATAATACTCCTAAGAAACACTGAGCAACACTTGTTACAGAAAGGCAGATACATTCTTTTATCCCCAAGAACACACCACCACTACAGTTTTCTGTGAAAATATGTTATAAAAACTATGTCACCTAAACAGTTTCACTTTAAAATTCAGTTGAATTTATAAGATAAGTGGTGGGATCTGGCCACTACACCTATAATACACTGCACTACAATGAATGGAGACAGACTCCTTGTTAATGTCTGCAAGATTCAAAAAAATGATCCTTTTGGAAATTAAAAAAATGGCATCAAATAAAAAGGTATATTATTTTATTTTGATGCTCAAATATATCAATATATTATGCCCAGACTAATACCTGAAACAAAATTCACTACTCAAATTTAATAACAGCCTGTAATGATGCCAGTTTCATCTGGGGAAACAGGATAGGTCTAAATGCACCAGCTGCCTGACAATTTAAATTACAATGTCTTAAAATAGTTTTAAAATAACAAAGTAACCTAAGTATAGAATAATAAGATAAAATGTCAACAAAAATGACTAATTTAAATGGAAGTCAACTTTGCATGTGATGCTCAAAATAATTTACTTTCCTGCCCCTAGAACTGCTGGGAACAACGATTTAAATTGGTTTAAGTTTTTTTCTGTCACACAAGTCTTCCTAGACTGAATTTATTGTGTCAAATTAGACTCCAAAGTACTCTGATCAGGTTTAATTCCACCAATTTCAATGCCCACATCACAGTGACCTATTACATATGTAAGTATGTGCATATTTTTATATGATTTTTATTGTTTTATTTATATTTTAAACTCCTTTGCTGCATTTGCTCCCCTCCCCTGCATGTTCCAGGGCTGGGTCTCCTTTCCGTAGCACCCCAGGAGATCCCTGCACACTCAAGTCCTGCCTGCAAAGCAGGTGCAGAAAAAAGGCAGCGAGATGCACAAACCAAACCCAGCTGGTAATCTAATTTTAGGATAGTGCTACCCAAAGTTGCTTTAAATAAAAATGATTCGGAATATTACATTTGTTGATTCACAGAAGTTGTTTGCAAAATGTAGTTTTGTTTTCATTTTATGAATGAGTCTACTCTGCGGGCATCTAATTTTCCCATTTAGCTATTTAAAATCTTTTAAAACCAGTCCTACACAGATTTTTTTCTTGAGCTATACTCACAGAGCCATGTCTTGCTTCAGGAACATCTGGAAATTGAGGCTGTTCTGCTTCATACTCTGAAAGTAAGAAGTAGTACAACATTTACCCAAAAGACTTTAAAAACATATTTATTTTTCTCCTAAACAAACACTGCTTTCTAAAGGTACTTATTCTGGTTTGAAACAACAAAACTTAGTATACAGTAAATATTTGTTTAATGTGAAATCTAATGTTTTAAAACAAATGAGAACTTCATAGCCTCTTGTCTTGGCTTTAAGTCAAGTTCAAGGTTCTCAGTGATAAAAGAGTTCTTTATTGGGAAAAAGATTTTTAACTAGTAATTTAAAACTAATGTAAGTAAAACACAGATACCTGCACAGAATTAACCATTGGTTTTAGTAGCACGTAACAGTGCTTTTCATCTTGAATTCCACTATAAACAAATAAATCCCCAAAATATTGCTCAGCATTACTGTCTGCACTTTGGAAAAAAAAAACAAAAACAACAAAGGCAAAAGCAGTACATGACCCACACAGATTACTGAGTGAATCAGCTAAGAAAAATAAAGGGGGACAACAAACCTGATATGAAAAAACCTTATAGACTACACAATACAGAAAATTCTTAGAGCCAAACCCAGCAGGTTTACCATCCTACCACAAAGATCAGAAGATGTACTGGCATCACTACTTTCATGGGTAGTACAGATGCCTCAGCTGAATTGTATTTAATAAGCATCTTTATTCCTGCATTAAAAATGTCAATTTTAACACAAAACACCTACTTTAAGGCATTATAAAGTATTAAGTGAGGAGGACCCCTTTTGGGCACCACAAAACTGTGGTGCTGGTCTCTCAGGTTCCCAGTCTCAGTGCTCTGATTTTAGGAAAAGAGCAAGATTTTTGCTATTAGAATTGGACTCTGATAACAAGCTTTGTATTCATTGAGCTTGCACAACCAGTAACATTATTACCTCTCTGGTTTCCCAAGGCAACGATCTAACTCCATTACCGGGATAACCCCCAAGGCTGCATCCACGCAGGTTACTGAGGGGTAAACCAGAGACCACGACCCTAGTGCAATAACCGGGACACTTCTGGCCGTGCTGGCAGCACAGACACACACGGAGGAGTTTCTGGCAGAAGACGATGACAATAAAAAGCTACGCAACGCTCAGAGGGGCAGCGCTTTGGGACTCGCCCTCAGGGCTGAGAAGGGCGGGTTCAGCAGGTTTCTGGGGTACAGACGAGGCCCCACAGGGCCCCACGGCGGAACGGGAGGCCTTAGCCCAAGGCAGCGGCCAGGAGTGGCCCTGAAGGACCCCGAGTGCCCGAGGCGAAGGCCGGCACCGGCAGCCCTCCCCGGGGGCCTCTCCCGGCGGAGCCGCAGAGCCTGGTCAGGGCCAGGGCCACCCTCACGGGGCCCGCAGCCCGCTCAGCGCCAGGCCCGTTCCCCCGAGTCCCGGCCGTGGCAGGGCAGGCGCTCCCACCTGCGCACACCCGCTCCCAGAGGCTTGTATCCCGCCCGCCCGCCGCCATGCCGCGCCGTGTTGCCGCGGTAACCGCTCCGCCGGTCCCGGTAGCGGGGCGGGAGGCTTCGCGTTCCCCTTCCGGGTCGGCGGCGCTGCACGTGGGCTGCGGCAGGTAAGCGGCAGCGGGGCGGACGGAGGGGATGGGCTGTCCTCGGCCGCGGCCTGCCCGCCGAGGCGCTCATGGTGCTCCCCCCGAGCGGCTGCCGCTGGCGGGGGACAGCAGGGCCGAGCCGGGCGGTGTCTGTGCAGAGCGGTAACGAGGTGTCACCGCTGCCCCCCACTCCGTCCGTGGAACGGCGGCAGAAGCGGAGCGGGATGAGGGGTCACCCTCCCCCCGGTTTCGTGGGGCTGGATGTGGCCCTGAAACCGGGGGTCGGCGCGTCTGGCCTCCTCCCCGCGGGTAGGCCTAGGCCTGGGCCCAGGCCCGGCCTCGCCAAGCACTGGCAGGCTGCTGTCCCCGGGCAGAGGAGCGGGCACCGCGGGTGGCTTTGTGTGAGAGCCTGACGGGCACGCATGCAGCAGGTGTGGGGACACCAGGGTGTAGTTAGAATTTTATAGAGTATTTGGACTGGGTTCCCTGCGAGAGGCACTTAAGTCCTGTGGATTAGTTTTGATTAAAAGATAAGAAACCAAGTAGGAATAAATGGGTTTCTCAGCAAAGGCAGGGAGTGGCACCTTGTGGGTACCAAAGATTCTCTGCTCATATAAGTGTCCCGAGAAAGGAAGCAGCAAGGATGAGAAGTTGCAAACAGAAGCAAACTCAAGGTAGTAATTGAGGTGCCTTAGAAGGATCTTCTAATGATAAGTGGGCAATAAAGTGAGGTTCAATGTTAAGTAAGTGAAAAATCATACATATGGAAAAACACCTTAACTGTATACATATATATAAATGAACAAGCATGTGTTTTGTCACTCAGGAAATTTTAGAGGGCAGACATTTTTGTGAAAATATCTGGATTGGCAGCTGTCAAAAAGACAACTAGAAAGTTACAAACTAACTGGGACAGCACTAAAGAACAACAAGAAATCTGCCTTTCCCCACTCCAGTAGGCCATATTTTCAGTGCTGCACACGGTTCTAGTTCTCTCCATCACAGAAAGCAGATTGTGAAATTGGAAAAAGTGCTGAGGACAAGGAGAGATGTGGAATGGTTTCAGAGTAAAGGAAGACCAAATAGAGTTGGACTTGTGTCATCTTGTTGAAGCAGTGAACTAACATCTTAATTTCATTTCTTTTAGAATGATAATAAAGAAAAAGAGAAAAGTTCATGAGGAACCTGTACAGAAAAAGGTGAAAAGTATTAGGAGCCAGACTATCGTTAAAATTGAGAAAGATGTGCATGCTGTCATTAAAACTGAGGATGATGACCAGTTCGAGACAAAAACAAAGGTAAGGAAAAAGAAAAAAATTAAAGAAGATGAATGTTTAGACCAAGTAGAACAAAAGAAGAAGAAGAAGAAGAAGAAAAACAAGAAAAAGAAAGCTGGCTCTGAATTACTGAAAGAAGCACATTCAGAAAGCTTTGTGAATGTAGAAGGCTATCTGGACTCAGAACCTCAAGAATCAGAGGAACAAATTAAAATTCTCAAAAAGAAGAAGAAAAAAGCCCAACATCATTCCTTCTTATCATTGGAAAATAATCAGTGTAGTAATGTGCAGCTTGCAAATTGTCACACAGCTGGTACTAAGGAAAATGAATTTGCTTTTAAAAAAAGTAGAAAGAATACTGCTTTGAATTTGGAATGGGATGTTGAAGTAACTAAGAAGAAAAAGAAGAAAGGCATTTTTTCTTTTTCATTAGAGGACATCCAGGGCAGTGAACAGTCTGAAAAAGTTTGTAAAAGAACTCAGAAATACATTTCACAAAAAAAAGCTTTTGCAGGTGAAAACCTTGGACCATATATTATCCAGAACGATGGGGAAAGTTATATAAAAAGAAAGAAGAAGAAGATGAAGAAAGATAAGTCTGACTCCTTTTTACCACTAGCCATTAATCACAAAAACATCTATGGAGTTCCTGAAAGCCCCATTGCATTAAGTGACTTCAGAAAAAGGCAAAGGAAGAATTCCCAGGAAATTACACTGACAAACAGAGAGGAAGAGGACACTACTGAGAACTCTGGAAGTTTCAGAGAGACCAAGAGAAAGAAGAAGAAAAGCAAAGATGTTACTTCCTTAACATGTGAAGGTAATCGAGACTACAGCCACAGAGTTCCTGATAAGCATCTCCCAGCACAGCAAGAAGTTGAGTCTGAGGAAGAAGAGCTTTCTGGAAAAAAGAGCAGGAAGAATATAAAGGAAAATAATGAAGTCATCAAGAAAAAAAAGAAAAAGAATATTCAGAAAGAGGAGGAAACTAAATATTCAAAAGTTTCTTTAAACAATGACAGTGCATCTAAAAGCCAAAAAATACTACTACTAGAAAGCAATAAAAAGAACAAAGAAAGCAAAATGAAGCGAGCTGAATGTGTCACAGGGGACGTTGTAGGGAGGGTGTTATGCAATAGTAATCATACGTTCTGTGACAGAAAAGGGAAAAAAAGAAGAAAAGAGGCACCACAGGACTTTACTGAAGAACCAGGCTCAAAAGCAAATACAAAACAGAAAAAGATGAGAAGAGAAGGCATGGGAAATGAGGCACTGGTAAGTTGTAGAGAGCACCCTCCTGCTAAGGAATTGAAAGTTTTTTAGGTCGACAGTTTCCTTATTTGCAGGTTGTTCTGCCTGATCAAACCCTTAGGTTACGTTTAGGTCAGCAGGGGCCTACTCAGGGTTTTGAAATCAGCTGATCTACTGATTTCAGCAAGTAAGAGTTGGGAAACATGGAAAAGTATTTTTTAATGCCTACTGCTGTAGTCATCTAGTGTTTCAATTGTGAAAACCTAAAGAGTACAACTAACAGCAAGTATCGGGACAAAAAGAAAACTGGTATGTACAGTCATAAACGTTCTTCTGTCTCTCCTTCAGGTGCTCTTAGCAAAGTGGCAGCACTCCTATAGAACAGGATTTTAATACAGGCTTTTAAAACTATGTCATTTAACCCGAGCAGGCTTGTAACACTGGCAGCATGAGTGCATCTAACTGTGTTTGTTAGATTTGGCCTCAAGCTTTTGCTGCTTTGTGCTGGATTTGTGTAGTGTTAAGAAACGAGGGAAATTTAGCTAAAACCTGTTGTCTAACTTGCACAAAACTTTAAAGAAAATCCTAAGATGCCCAAGCGTAGACTAGGCCTGGAGCATCAGTGTATAAATTTGCATAGAAAAATATCAGAGAACAACCTAAACACAAATTTTTAATTGAAAAAATATGCAAGAAAATAAATAGATATAAGAGCTGTTTAAATTGTAACTAAGGTAACTGGAATTTATTCAGACTGACTGTTAAAGGAAATCCCACCCCAGAGACTTGCAGTACTGGGATTTCTGGGATGAAACAAACATGGAGAGAAACTGATGAAATATTTGAAATACAGAAGTTTCTTCTTTAGTTGTTTTGGGGGTTTTTTGTGTATGGTTTTGTTTTGTTGGTTTGTGGTTGGTTTGGTTTTTTTAATTAAGATCTGGTTTTATTGCTTTAACTTTTTTTTTTAATATTCATCTTTTGTCTGATTAGGGTCATATTTTAAAGCTGTTTCAAGTGCCTAAGGTTAGTACCTCCATGCCTAATCTCAGAAATTGTTCGGATGCTCAGAAAATCAATAGGTGTCTACCTATTTTTAGCTGCTTAAACAACTTTGAAAACGGCTCATTGCAAGCGATTAGGAGCTTGTTTTTATTTTCATAGCTAATGGGAAACTGCACTGCAGTTGTTTTTTTTTTCAAGAACTTTGAATGCTTGGCTTGTTTAAAGGTCAAGCACTAGCTAAGAAAGCATCATTGAAGATCTGTAAACTAGGGATAGCACGGGCCATGGCAGTAGCTGCATCTCAAGCACACTTCATCATATGCCTCACTTTGTTATATGCTCATATAGATGCAGTTTCCTCGTGTTTTGTGAAAACCTGGCAGCTTTCTGGTGTTTAGTGCTATTAATTAGATAATAGATTTATATAAGCAGGTTCACCAGCCCTCATGGAGACCCAGATACAGGCTTTTTCCACAAAGGTTTGTCAGGAGTGTGTGTGCTTATCAGTCACTAGGTAAGCAGATCTTTGGGGCTTTTTACTTGGGTTTTTTCTTTTGACCTTTCAAAGGACAAGGTAGTTTTATTGCTGGGATATATTTTCCAAGTTGACATTGGCTTTTTGAGACTGCTAGACATTATTTGGATTCTTGCAGCTGCTCATATTCTGTGGAGGCAAGATAAGCCCAACAATGACAGGTAAACTTGCATGGCCAGTTACAATGGAAAACACAGCAAACAGTTGAGGAGAAGGGTGTAGGGTGATGCCAGTTTTTCTTTCATTTCTTTTTCCTGTATTCATCCCTGACATTAAATAATAGAAAGTATTTCAGGGAAATTCTCCTGAAGATTGAGAAGTCTGGGTAAATCAGTTCTAGAGAAATCTAGTTCCTGCCAGTCCAAAAGACTCTGCTGTAATAAATGGCCAATAACCTTGGTCTTGCTTTTAACTGTGCCATAGACTCAAACTATGGACTAAACTGTGGACTCAGTTTACTCCTCTGAAGTTGTTTGCCTGTAGATAATATAATCCTGCCAGGTGTGAAAGTGCTGCCCTTCCATGAAGTTGGGGGAAGACTGGCACACCTCCAGAGGGGGCAATCCTTGCCACACAGTAGCCTTCAGCAGGGCAGAGACATGCTGTGAATTAGCAGGGATGGGGGTGCACCCTTCCTCCTTCCTTGTCTGCCACTTAACCTTCCAGCTAAAAACCCAAATGTTCCAGCTGTTTGCAGAATCCTGTCTTGACAGTTTTCCTGCTTGTTTTAATAGATCTGAAAAGACAGTACCAGGCCATCTAGAAGTAAATTGGGGTGGTGGTTGGGGTTTTTCTTTTTTGGTCCAAGAGAATGAGCTCTCCTTATGGCAGACAGTGTTCTCACATTTTTAATGATGCATGTACTTGTGTGTCTGTGAAATCAGTGTATAAAAGGTAGCTTTGGAAAACAAAGTAAATCATTCATGACTTTAAATAAAACTGTAAGCCCTCAAAAAAGTAACAGCAGCTTCTGCTGACAGCAGTATGTTACAAATCTTTTCCTTGTCTTAGTGTTCCCTGGCTATTTCATGCTTGGGTTACTACGTTAGCTGTATCAATACATCTTCCCTTTGGCCACCTTTTCCAGGCTGGTCTAAAGCTTATGGCTCTAATTTACCACTATCCGGGACTTGTTACTTATCCTGTTACACTGGATGCCCAAAAATCTTACCTTTATGACAAATTTGGAAGAGAAAGACAGGGCAGTCATCTAGGAGCACCAGCCAGTGGGAGCAAAAGCTGCTGAAGGGCTGCTCTTTGTGGAAGTTACCGGTATCTGGCTGCTTATGGACTCTGCCACTGATCTACCTCCTGCCACCCTGGCCATCCATTCCTGCTGTAGCTGCTCTGACTCTTCACATCTACCCCCCAGTCCTAGCTCTCAAATGTGGGGCTAATGTGCTGTTTGCTGCCACTGTAGGAGACACTTCACTTGTGTCAGACCTTTCCCTGTGATCTTTCCAGGCTGGAAGCTCCTCAGGGACCATCGTCTACTCTGGTTTTGTACAAGACAGAGCACAATGCAGCTGCCTCTAGATTTTTCTTTTGCCAGTTACTTTTTTTTTTTAAGTGGCTAGTGGGAATGACATGCCTCAAAAGCTTGTCCTGCCCCTTCAGAGGGGCCATTATCTTACCACCAGTTTTTCAGTTATTATTTTTTTAACTTTCCCTCTTTCTGTGTCTTATTTCAAGTATAAGTTTATACTTTTATGAAATGGTTTAATTTGAAATGACCCTGCCTGCAAATGTTACTGTATGTGCCAGTCATGTCGGCACGTCCATTTTAATGTGTGGATTTTTAAAAGTTCCGTATCCTCTTTGTTAAAAAAAGGATCTCTTCCTTGAGAAGGTCTCTCCATAGAAATACAAAGGTTTAATTGGCATTTCCAGCTTAGATCTATTTCTTCTCGCCCCAGAGTAGTCCTACTGTATTGCTTACTGTTTTTACTACCTTCATGGTCAGAACTGTGTAAATTCTAATTAACCAGAGTGGATAAATGTATTCATACAAGCATCTTCCTGTTTTACAGGATTGTGCAGATGATATAACTATTGTGCAGGAAAAAAAAGGAAACTGTGATGAAGTTAACATAGACAAGGTATGCTTTGTCTTAATTGTGTAAAGTTTAAAGCAAGTCAGCATTTAATGTATGCATAGAATTTCTAACAAAAAAACCTTTGTTGCTCATCTGTGCCAAGATTTCCCTAAACACAGCTCTGCTTAAAATGTGCTTTACCTTCCATGGGTTAAGTCCAAAACGTCCAGCTCTAGTCACTTTCAGAACCCTTTAAGTAGCTCATTAAGTTAAATACAGGTTTCTTTGCCTCTCATTAATGTTGGCAGTTTTGGTGTAGCTGTTACCTGCAGTTAGAAGATTAAACATCTGATACAGCAAAATGTTAATTTAAAAAAAACACATTTCTTGTGTTGAGTGTGTAAAAAGGATCATGTGCAACTTCTTAACTAGCTTTGCAAAATTCTGAAGATACCTATTTTATTCTTCCCTTATCCTTTCACTGTGAATTAAGTTAACTGTCATTTAACACAGAGAAGACAGTGTCTTGTGCTGTTTTTTCTGCATGCTAGGTGAGGCGGCAGGCTCTGCAAGAAGAAATCGATAGAGAATCTGGCAAAACTAAGGCTGTCAGTCCCAAAGTGGAACAGGTATGTATGGACTTAGACCTTGATCTGATGGAAATACTGGGTCACAGAGCAAATTCCTGAAAAAAACATTGCACTCTTTTTGTATGTGGCTCAGATACATGGCTTGGCACAACAGTTCTCCTTCTGATTGTGAATTTAAGGTCACACTATAGGAAAAAGATAGTACAATCCCAAGAGAGTCTGGGAGCTGACCAGTGAACACTAACAGCAGTTGGCACTGTACAGTGCTCTAATTCCCATCACCAGTCCTCAAAAGCAACATTTTTTCTGGTTCCTCTGCAGAATGAGCCATGACAAATTGCTACAGAAGCATTTTCTGCTTACTATGTTATGTTTTCATCCAACTTAGTCTGCCTCCTGACAGGTTTACAGTAGTGGAAAACATTGCAGTAGTGTTTAGCAGGGGAAATAAGACTGAAGAGGAGAGAAAGCTCTGCTAGTAATTCAGAATTTTTAGTTGTTTTTGCAAGACTGACAGTATGCCTAGAAAGTTGGAACATACCTCAAACAAATGCCAGAAAAAACTCCTGTAGGTTTTTACATAGCGGGAGGCAGACTGCAATAGCTCTGGAACCACAACCATCTAATAGTCTCTGAAGTCATTCAGAAAAGTGTCATCCTTGGCAGGGGATCTCAGCTCTTGGTGCTGATCTGTCTCTGTTTAGTAGTATGCAGCATAGAAGCTATGAAAACAAATTCATCAGCTTCACAGAGCGAGCTGGAAATGCTGCAGCAAAAGCTGTGTGTAAGTGCCTGCCAGCAATTCACTTAAAGAGAAAAAATTACAGGGTTTGACAAGCCGTCATTATTTTTTGCATCTGTGCAGATATCTCCCATTCCAAAGGGAGGACACATTTTTATGTATGTGTGCATGTGCCTGTGTCACAGACCTGGGCTTATACAGCAACTTGTCTCTGAGCAAAATACTAAAGTATTATGGATAGCTTTCTTTAAATAGCAGGTATTTTGCCCTGTGATAGTCAATGATACTCCAACCTTGCTTTTTTTTTTTCAAACTTCAACCTGCTGCAGCTTGCCCACGATATTGTGTAGCATGCTGTGTGTCATGCTGGCTGTCTAGTGGAGAATGACTGTTTCATGCAGGCTGCAACTGTTCAGTTGGAAGGATTTCAGGCTTACATAAACACACCACTAAATTCATGTGTTTTCCTTTGATGTAGCCAGCTCAGTCTATTTAATTAATGATCAAACATTCTTCCATCTAATATCACCTCCAATTTTAAAGGAAAAATTGGGAGTAGCAGTCCTGCCAAAAATAGTTATAAATGACCGCATAGCTCCTAGCTCTAGCTCAGGAGTCACATTAAGAGCCTTAGATAATGAAACCTGTTCTTAGGTAAGCCAAAAGTTCATAAACTTTGTAAATCATATGATGTATCTTGGGTTATCCACAAACAGCTGAATTCTCATTTTACTTGGACATTGCCTATATTCTCAGAAAGGAGTCAGTATCTGCAGACAAAAGAAAAATCCCGAAGGATTGAATTAGTCCAAAGAATCCAGTGAAAGACGAACACAGCAAATACAAAGTACAGCAAATGGTGAGGGAGGGGAGGCTTTAGGAGTACTATAGTTAGTCCTGGTCAATAAGGGTAAGCTGTCAGTTGCACCCTTGCAATATTAGTGGGATAAGAATGCAAATATTACCAAGAGCATATGAGCCAGATTGAACACTGTCTCCAAAACTAACTTAACACTGCTGAGAACAACAGCTGCCTAACCAGGCAATAGGAAAATAAGAAAACCGTAATTACATAGAAGTGACAGAGTAAAAGAGAAAGAAGATTAAGCCTGACAATTGTCTCAGAATAAGAGAAATGATTCAGCAATGTCTGGCTCTCTGAGCTGGGTAAATATTCTCCAGAGAGCAGAAAAGCTAAAGTTCCTAAGATGGGGTAAAGCAGATTCTGAGAGTGCATTAAGCCCCATCTCCAGGTTAAATGAACTGCAGTGCTAATGAAGATGCACTCATGCAGGGTTATGTCATTCTTTTACCATGTCCTTCAAGAAGTACTACCTCTGGAATGACTGCTTCCCAGCTTTGTCAACCCTGTCAGGTTTCTTTAGCCGGTTCTGTTGTCATAGTACACAGCCAGAAATTGTCTTCCTTGGTCTTTGTATTATTTCAATTTTAGTATTAACCTAGTTTTGCTTCACAGGACACAAAGTTCGGCCAGTGGAGTACAGCTGCTTTCCAAAGTCCTGAGAAAGAAATGAAGTTTTTTAGACTGATGGGTGGCTTTAAAAAGGGTTCTGCTCCTATCCAAAATCTCTCAGCAGCTACAAACAAAGCGAACATGGCTCTGAACAGGGAAGGGGAGGAGAAGTTACAGCAGGCTCTGAAGATGGAATTTGATAAAGCAATGGACTTGAAGCAACATAGAGGAATTGGTCTTGGATTTCAGCCTGCTACCAACAAGAAAGTATACATAGACAAATATACAACTAGATCTATAAAATTTGAAGATTAGAACTCTGAAGTAATAAAAGGAATGAAAATTCAACAGGCAAATTTCTTTTTACTTTCCACATCTTTTTACTTGAAATAAAATACAAAATGTTTAAGAAATTTGATTTATGAGGTGCTTTTAGTACAAGTTTTCAACTGCACACACCAGATTATGTGGAGCTGGGTCCTCACTTCAGCTAAACGGTAAGTTTCTGAAACCTTTACAACGTTTTCTACAAGGCAGAGAACATCAACAGCCTCCTTCAGAGACTGAAGATAATGTGGACAATACCTGGAACAACTGAAAACTTAGTATTTTTTTTTAACGCTGATTTCATAAACTTATTTTTAGCTAGATCTTACAAAAGGATTTTAGTGTTCTGTAAAATATTCACATTTTTACACTCTGTGAGTGGTACAAAGTGATGATGTTTTACTTTGAAGAAACACTACTGGTATGCCTACAGATTTGATGAGGGGAGACTTCTAACTCAAAGTAGTTTCTTAAATATTAGTGTCTTCATTATAATAGTGAATAGTGTTGAACATCCTCTGTATTTTAACTGGCAGTTGGATTTTCAAACAGCAGCTGTTACCTGTAAATGAAGGTAAAGGATTTCTGGGTAGCAGCACCAAATATATGGATCTAGATTTCCTAAATTATACATAGCGAGGTAATTTTAATAATGTGTTAATTTGGTTTATTATACATCAGTGTGAATGAGATTTCTAACCTTTGGATTTTCAGACAACCTGCACTTTCACTGGCTTTTAGTAAGAGTACAAAATAGGAGACTGCATTTGTGTACGTCATGTTTGGAATTCAGGGATCCAAAGCACTCTGTCAGTTGCTTGAAGCTACAAGATAGGGAAAAACCATCACGTATTTTACTATTGTCTGTGTCATTTGTTATGGGAGACAGTGGTGTTCAGTTTTAGTGTAGCTTTGGTTTTTAAACACTAACAAGGTTACCATCTTTGATGTCCATGCCTGCTGTAGCGTAACAGTGGCAGACACAGGGGAACCCCAGCCCCCCAGAATTAGGCTACTGTCTCTACTTACCCAGCTCACTGTTTTTCTGCTGAATTACTTATCCTTTTTGATAAGATCACGCCAACTGAACTACATTTCTTGCCTTTTAAGTGAGACAAACCTCACTTTCCACAATAATCTTCTCCAGTAGACTCTACACAAGAGCAGCTGCCTCCAGCAGAAAATACACTTAAACCAGCAGTTGGTTCCAGTGCATTTTTTGGGCAACTCCTGAAGGGAAGTGAAAATTATGCAGAGGCTCCAGTTTAAGGAGTTGCCATGAATCCATTCCCATATCTGGGAAGACAAAGATGTTGAACCACTTCCTGGTGGATGTGACCTTGTCTTTGAGGAAACAAACCTCTTTAAAGTGTCATTTTAAACCACCACTACCTCAGGGTGCTCTCAAAGCTCAATAACAGGCTTCAGCTGTTGCTTTATTTAAATTCAGGTAGTGGAGGTTCTCTTTTCTCTTCTGATTTAATGGAAATGCTGAATTCAGGCCCTCGGCCACTTGCCTGGCAAAAAAGTGAGTTAAAGGAACAGGAAGGAAAATGTCAACTAGTGACTTCATTTAGGAGAGGGACAGCAGGTACAGCTTTCTGCTGCAGAGCAGCCTTGGATGAGTAGTGCCTGGTCTTGCACTGCCCGATGAAGATGCTGAAGGTGGTACTAGTCCCAGCCTTGCGTTTGGATAAAGACTCTTTTCCCCATCTAGAATTGCATGATGTGTACCAGAGTATTGCTCAACTATAGCTTTGTGATGGGCTGGCACCCTGCTCTTGATAATATTGGGCACATGAAAATACCATAGTTTGAAAAACAAGGCACATACCTGAAGAAAAATCTCAGCTTTTTTCTAGTAGACAAACTTGGTCTGGGCTGTATATTTGCTATATATAGAAGAAAGAGGAGGTCTACAATAAATAGAGTGCTTTAACTAAAATTAATTTTGCTCTAGCATGGATGTAAGCCAAAAGCAGTTTATTGGAGTAATTGTGTCAACTTCTAAGCTAGATGTTTAGAGTTTGCTCCTGATAACTAACCATAGTTTTCTGCCTGTCCTTGAGCTATTTTTGCACTAATAAAAACAGTAGTAAAACATTTGAAAACATTTCTCATGGCAGTCTTGCATTAGTAAAGAAACCAAAGTTACACTGTGTCAAAAGACAACAGGCAAAGACTGGTGCCTGCATGGGGAAGAGGAATGGCTGGGACATCTGTAAGCCTGCTGTAAGAGTTTCCATTTTACAGAATCTGGAACAACTCCACGCTGGGTTTGGAACAGTACATTTGCCCCCAGAGGGCAATTTCTGCCACATCACAGCTGCTCAGTGCAACCCACTTGGTGGTTCAGAGAGCTCAGAGTTTAATCCCACTTACCCAGATTGTGGTTTATGTTTCCAAGCCCAACAGGAAGAATCATCTACAAGCTGTTGAGAGCAGGTTTCGTGCAGCTGCAGCAAGAAGGAAAGAGAAATTAAAGTGGGACGTGATAACATGTACTATCATTTCATCATCTATGTGTGCTTTAAATGGAATTATTTAAGGAAAGTCAGTATAATTAAAAATAGCTATGTACTAAAGGTTGGAGAGGTTCTGTATCAAGTTGATAGCACTTCATAATTATCTTGTATTCCTGCAGTTTTACTCAGCTTACATATATAGTCTGTACCAGGACCAAAGGGTCCTAGTTCAGTTCTTTACAACTTAAACACAAAATACGTATTTTAGATGTATCTTGCTTCAATAACCACTGAGGAGATGAAAAGCATGCAACAAGAATGGTTTAATAATTGGGGTGGTATGTATTACCAGATTGCTAGCTCCTTATATATGTCTCTAGCAAAACTGATTACTTGTCTAGCCTTAAAACATTTTTGTTCAAAAATATATCTTAATATCCATATTAGCTTATTAAAATACTTACCATTAAGCAAAAGCAGCAATAGATGCAAGGTCTCAACATGGTTCCTTACCACAAGACAGAAGCAGTGAGAGTGAAATTTTATTAGGTGCAGTAGCAGTACATGTAACCAAGTTCCACAAGGGTGATAAATTTGTGTACACAAACTCCCCCAGCACAAACAGATGAACTGCAAATTGGTTTATTCAGTGATAAGAGTACTTTGCAAATAGAGAGTACTTTGCATACATTTCCATTTTCCTTTGCAGACAGCACTTGAAGATTCCTTCCATTTTACAAAACACCATGAAACTAAAATGAAAGCATAAACATGCCTGTGAAAATGTACTGTAGAAATTAGAACAGTAACACCTCGGACATTTTTCTCTCCTACTGGAACTGACCAAACAAATGCTGGCAGAATCCCAAAAGACAACTTAGTAGGATTATTGTATTGAAATGCTGCTTTCTACACAGGAGAAAGACTATTCTGCAAGTGGGACAAAGATTGGAGGCTGTGAATGGAGCGGTGCAGATTACCTTCCTCTTGTTGGTAAAACAAAAACAGATTAGATTTCAAAAGGCTTTTGCAACCATAGAGGTTCAAAATACCCTTTACTGACTCGAAATCAGCATTTGAAATAAGAATATACTGGTAAAACTGGAAACAGAAATTCATGTTAAATTATTGCACTCAACAGTTTTACCTTAACCTGTGTCCAAGTAAATCTGTAACATTAAGTAAAATAAAAAGACACTGAACTTCTCCAGTCAAAATCTAGATCAGTGATTTTTGGCCTTGGCCACATGTTGTACAGATAACTCCATGGAAAAGAGGCTTTCATCAGGTCCTGGACTGCAGGGGAAGCCGAAGGGCCAAGTCCGTGAAGTGACTCGTTTCGGGTTGTTTGCTTCGCCTCTTGATGTATTCTAGCGTTTTCACCTGGGTATGAAAAGAAAGGTATTTTGAGACTTTTAGTGTCCTTGTCTCATTTCACAGGCCATCATTTAATGTACGTGAAGGTGTTTTAATAGACATCCTCATGATTTTCCCTAAATCTCAGTGGCTGCATGACCACTTGCATTTCTTACTCCAGAGCTCCTTATGTGTATATCTTTCTTAAAGGCTCTGGAATGCCCACTTTCAAAGCTTACACCATGCAGTTCTTTCACTAAATAAAAATGCTGTATTTCTCAAAGATAGTTTTCTGTACTGAGAACAAGTTATAGCATCGGATATTTCCAGGTTTCTCAATGTGTGAAACACATTTAGAAGTGCTAGAAAGATAAGAACCACTTGAAATAAGCTGCTTATTCATTAAGAAGCATTTAAAAAATAGGGTGGAGGATTTTTAAGCTCATTTAATTATTTAAGAGAGCAACTTGTAAATAGATTACGTTTATTCAGATCAAAAAAATGTTACCCAAATGGGAAGTTGAAAAAGATCTTAAGAACTAAAATTTCTCTGCATTATCTGTTTCCCTTACCATAGTCTTGGTGTCAGCAAAACCATGTTTCTGAGCAAGATTCCAGAGATTGACTGAAAGCTGGTTTAGTTTGTTGTTTCGTAGATCCCCATGAGCTAAAATAGTGTTAAAGAAATAGAGTGCCAACTGGCTCTGTCGTTTTAGAGTCTGTAATGAAAAAAAAAATTTAAAAAAAATCCTATATTACTAGATAGCCATCCCAAAATATCCAGCATAACCTTGCCAGGTTCTCTGACCTCTTAGAAGCGAGGGGCAGATACTCATTTTGTAATACACAGAGATAATTACACAGGAATATGGGCATAGTTTCCATGTTCCATTAAAAAAAAACCCAAATAGTGATAGTCATGAATCAACTTAAGTTCCTGTAAATAAAATAATTACTCAAGACTCCTACATCTCATACCTCTTTGACGCAGCACAGTATGTAGCTCTGACACATTTTTAACTCCCTGCAATTGCACAGAAATCACCCTCCCACCAACCTTTCACTTACATCACCATAGCTACATATTGTTTAGAGACATCTCTATAATCCATCTAGATTAATGCAACTTCAGACTTTTTCCAGCAGTCTATTCTACTTTTATTTATTGAACCAAAGATATTTTATCCTTGCTATTCTTTCACTGTAACTCTGGTGATACCAACATATTTGCACCATATTTGCAGCTACTCTCCCTAAAATTGCTGAGGAGGACCCCTGCTTCATGGTCATCTACCACAGAGGTGCACCATGTCCTTCAGCCTCTGCGGAGGAGCTCTAGGGCATAGGCAGTCCTGCATGAAGTTTACATGGTGCTACCACCCTGATTTGGGGTGAATAGAAAACAGAAGTAATTAAAATGCTATTGTGGATTCTGCCTATCCCTACAGAATAAGTTTGAAAATGCTAAAAGGATGAATTATTATTGGATGCATCTGAGACGTAGTATTTGTTTATGCTGCTTTGCTGCAGCTGTCCTTTGTTTTTGCTCCAGAAAGATCTCTGAAAAAGCACAGCTCCATCTTACACAGAGAGCACAGCAGCAGAGAGGTAGTTAAAACTGTCAGCTGAGCACCTCAGTTAATGAACTTAATACTTCAGCCCTCCCAGCTCAACACATGCCAGGGCAGCTAATACACAGCGTTCAGCTGCCAAGTTACAGGTGGAATGAGGCAGAGATTGGTGTGAGAGGAGTGCAGTGATCTCTGACTCGTGTGCTCCTGACACAATACCAATGCAGTCATGCAGCCTCTATCTTTGCCCTAGGGGACCGAAAGTAAATTAATTTCCCTTCTCACTGCCAGCAGAAGAGAGGTCAGATGCTATTAATCAAATGAATGGCACACACTGAGCTATCAGTCCTCCAGATAAATACAGAAAAGGAGAAAGCCATGTCATTAAAGAACTGGCTAACTAGAAAGGAGGACATTGCATGCTCCAAACTAGAAGCATCAGACTTCTACTGTATATATACAACATACACAGACTTGTACATGCTGAAAAAATCCTACACATCAGAAACCACGTGCCCCCAGACCACACTAAATTCATTACATGAAACTGTTACAGGAAGAGCTGTCTTCTTGGTAGTTACCTACATTAGCAATTTCCAATCCTACAGCTCCAAAACCTGTTTATAGGCTAGAACTACAACCATGATCTAGATGCATTGAGCTGTAACCCCTACTAGACAGAGAAATACAGTTATCGCTCTAGTCCAGTAGTAGTAACACAAAGAGCAGAAATACAACTCAAAAAGGCAATAAAAGGGAAAGTAGCTATACTTCAATGCTTAAGTATTACTATAGTCTTTCTCTTGTGTCTTCTGCTAAATGCCATCTTCAAAGAGGTTCCTGGAAATTGCTTAGAGGTTTCATCACCAGAAGTGGGACCATTAAGTTACTGGGCAGAATACAAAAGCAGCAGTTCTCCAGTGTGAGTATCAGAGAGTGAGGTTTTCCAGACACCATCAGTGCAAATACAAAATCCATTCTTTAAAATAAGGATGATATTTTGACTAATTTGAAACATATGTACTTCAAAAAGGATCATCCTTCAAAAAAAGAGCTAGAAACACATTAAAAAGCTGGACAAATGAAATGCACACCAGCTCTCATTGTATTGGGGTAGGTATAACAGACAGGATTTTGGCAGCTAGTCATCAGTTACACAATGCAAAGAGGAGAGAGAGGCAGGCTCAGGTATGCAGGAAACATCTGAAAAGGAACAAGAAGAGTCAGACAAGGCTTCATGTGATGATGAACAGGAATGTCTGCATAACATGGCACCGGTCTCCAACCCGAGGGAGGTATCTATGCCAGCACACTGCCGAGCCTGCTGACATAACTGAGATGGAATTGTGGGTGGCACTCCAGCTCACAGGATGGATGCACAGGCATCAAGGAGAGAGCAACAGCTCAGCTATTTGGCAACCATCTACATCATGGGACTAGCAATTCCCACACCAGAAAGAATTGCCAGCCTTCTAGGCAGCACATTTTCTATAATCTGTGAAATAATGCTGATGACAATGAAACAAAGAACAAACAACATCATCCCTTAAAGTGAGCCCCTTCTGTCCTAGCCCCTCCAAAGTGCAGAGAAATGTCTGAATTCCATACAAAGCAACTGAAAAAAAAAAATAGGATCTTCCATACAATGGACCATGTAACTTATTTTGCAAAATTCTGGCTAGCAATTGTAACATTCATTCCTGTGTTCCAGTGATTTCTGCCAGACACTATGTCATAAGGGTACCTTGAGCCTTCTGTTAGAAAAGCCTTTGTGCATTTAGATTCGTTGCTCCTCTGAAGGTGTGTCTGGCCTCCTGCTGCTCCCACGTACAGCTTCACAACAACTTGTTAACAGTCCATCTGTGGCAGCATGGAGCTCGGCATGGCCCGTAAGGCTCCTCCAAGGTACTAAATACATCAGTCTAGGCCGAGTCCCCATGCTGATAGAGCATCTGTTTGCTAGTACTACCTGAACTATCTAGCTCAAAATTAATTCCAGCACTACCATGATGCTGGAATCACATCCTTGTGATCAAAAGCTAGATATTCCTAAAGAAAGCTGTAACAGGCAGCCTTGCCTTTCCTTAAAAGCTGTCACATGAAACCCGTTGGGAATCTTTTAACATCTGTTAGCTCACTGGAAAAGATCACAAGCTGCATGGGGCAGACCAGGTGCTCAACTCTCTCATTACACAACTGTCCTAACACGGGCTAAGTGAAGCACCTCACACCAACAGCAGCTGATACAAGTTCATTTATAATAAAAGGAAATGGTGATTTGAAAGAACACCAAGAACCAAGCTGCAGCTGGGAGCTCATATACCACACAAGAGGACATATATACCCTACTTCACTCCTCTAGCACACTGAGATGGTCAGAAGAGAGAGTGCTTTCTTTTGGATACAGTTCTTGCAAGAGCAGTCCAGAACCTCCCTCTGGAGTACTTTGAGTCTCAGTGACAACTTCTGCTGGCTCAGGGTGCAGGAACACACCTCTGCTCGAGGCAGGCTGAAACATTTGACTCCTAGTTCTCCACTGGCACCATGGTAGGTTCATCTCCATTTCAAAGTCCTTAATGTACTTTTAAAACTGTCGATATCCACAGTGCTGCTCACATCAGTTTGATTTCCCTCTAAAATTAATCCAACAAAGATGTGCTCCATGTGGAACTTGTGGTTCATGGAGGACCAGATCATTCTTTCCAAAGCCATACTTGGTAATCCTGCTGTAGGCCATTAGCAGAATCCCAATTTATTTAATTTGGTTTCCACCACTTACAAAGCATCTTACAAACATGCAGAAACAATGTTCCAAATTACCCTGTTTCTAGTCTTTAAACTCCACCAGCATGCCAGAGACAACTGTGCAATAAAAGGATTCATCTGGGAGTCAGGACTCTACAACTCTGAGACAAAGTGGAGTTCATGTGGACTCCCCAGCCACAGCTCCTCACTGCAATGCACCCATCCTCTTGCTGAGCCACCAGCAGGTGAGCTGCAAGCATCTCAACACAGGCACCTCCACCACCTGCCATGTCTTCTGGAAACTGCAGCAGGTAAATTCTCTTGCCTCCCTCCTCCCAAAGAGGAACATAATACTTAACCACCTTTAGAAAATCTTAGCTAAGGATACAAAATTCTTCAGGATGAGCAACCTCTTCTCAATTTAAAACATACCCCCACACAGAGAGCTATGTCTGACTCTGCTTCTAGTTCAGTATTCAAATACATGGGAAGTCAACTGAAGTTCTTACAAGTTTATATAAATTTAAAAATCAGATGTGTTTGAAGGAGAAGCCTCAAGAGCATACCCAGGAATTGCTTTCAACTGCTCCAATTTTGATACTTACTGTAAGAAGTCCAGTATCTATCATGTGGTACACGGGAAGAGTGCCATCCTAACAAGGATCTGCCAAGGACACAACAACATGCTCCTAATGTTTTGGATCAAGAGTCGTGTTTGAATAAAACATACTCCATCTGGACTTCTATCAGTGAGTAGCAAGGGGCAAGGTATTTACATTTCTAAGAAACCTGGAGCATAAGATTAGCCTTCCACCCATACAAAGAGAGAGGATTCATTGATATGTGCTCTCATGACCAGAAACAGCTTGAACTTTACAGAACTGTCCAGAACTGAAAATTTCCATTCCAACACTGTCACATAAACGAAGCATTCTCTAACACTGCAAAAAGACTCTGCTGTATTAATATAAGATGCATTGTTCTCTTCCAAATTGTCATTTTGGTGAAAGCATTTTATTGTGAGAAAAATTTATTTTCCTTTATAGCTTTTAAAGGAAATGAACCAATAAAAACACAGAATCATCAGAGGCTTGTTCATTTAAATGAGCAGCCAAGATGAAGAATAATAAAAGGTCACCAACTCTGAAGCAATTCAAATACCACAGTGATTTTATGATTGGTTCTACATTAGTACAAACAGAGGTCTCTGACAATATTCTCGTCGCCTCTATTTCCTCAGCAACAACAGCTTCCACAAAAAACCTATTCATTCTTACAAAACAATTTTTATCTAAATCTCTCAAGGACTTTTACTCAGCAAAGCAAAATAAATGCTCCCTCTTTGTAAATAAGGATGGATAGTGGAGTAAATTCAAGGCCACAGAGGCAAAGGCAGGGCAAGGACCTAGATTAATGCTGCTTAGTTTTAAATCCAGTTTTCTATGCAACAACTGCTTCAGTGCAATAACACAGGATCTCATTACTCAAACTATTAAGCTTGAAAGCTGGGGGGGGGAACCAAACAACCAAACCCCACATATTTCAAGTCCTACAAGTGTTCCCACCCACATACTCCACATGGGAGGCAGATGCAAAAACTCCTAAATATACAAACCACAGTCCTGAAAACTCCGTTAAAAATCTTCTTCCAACACACACTTGGACCCCCTTAGCTGCACAAGAATGGTTGTTTTCTGCTGTCACTGTTCTGAAAAAGAACTGCTATTCACTGTAGTGATGAGTACAATGATGTCAAGGTGTTTGAGCAAAGGATTTATTCATCTTAGTTCTCTACAATTGCTCAAGGAAGGATAAGCAGGATCGCAAAAGCAGAGAAAAGGCTAAAACTTGGCATAGTGTCCTCCAAATCTGTACCACTTAACACATTCTGTATTGGCAAACGCTACAGGCTGCTGCGCAGACAGCCTATCTGAAAAACTCCATCAAATTAATCACGCCCTGCCCTCCCATTTCAGCCTACAAGCCACAAGATTTCTATCAGCATACAGCAGTTTAGTAAGGGGTGATTAGGAAGTTATGGAGGGGTTCAATCTCAGAAACAGGTACATTAGAACAGAAAGTTCTCATTATTTCAGTAACACTGGAAACATTAGTCACCTGCCTTTCACATACAATCCATTAAGCTATACAAGAACCATCAGAGCCTCTGAACTCCAATCAAGAAATCCAATAAACTGTCTAGAGTTTTCTTTACTTTATATTGAACAAATATAACCCTGTACTAAGCACAGGGTAAAACCAAAACGCTTTCCCTCCCTCTGCACCTCTCTCCTCACTTCATCTGAGTATCTGGGATCCAAAACTCTTACCAATTAAATGTGGTTTCCACTGTACTTTACCCAGTAACAGACTAATTGTGAATTCTCACCTTTCAGAATTCAACATTTGAGGCTACTGTTAACTTAGCTGTCAAGAAAATACAGGTGATTTACACAGAGAGAAAGTTGACAGCCAGGAGGAAACAACAGGAAGGACAGACATGGAGCAGATTTTAGGCATAACTATACCGTAATCAAAGCAGCGGCTGTGGCACTGTCTCCAATTCTCTATCTTAGGCCAGTCATTGCAATACCAGTATCACGGAGCTCATTATAGTCAGAAAGACTCTCATAAGAAAAAAAGTTATCTCACACTGAGCATCTTATTTCCATAATGAAACTACACCAGGACTCAAGCTGGTTAATTTAAAGCTAACTCTAACCTCACCGTGCTGCTCTGCAATCATCATTCTGTACTGCTGCAGAATCACATCCTTTGGTGTACACCACAACTGATACCACAAACTGTACCAGAATAGCTGTGTTGGCTTGATCAAACTACCCATGTACAGCATACAGCTAAGCAGGAAACTTCTTTTTTTACATCTTAAAAATGTATTATACTTGCTACAAGATCTCTTTTACATCATTAGGTCTCTCCACCACCAGCCTGCCTATGTGATTGACTCACTTCTTAAACAAGTAAAATTACCTAATTTCCTCTTGTTGTAAGGTTCCTGGAGCTTTCTAAACGAGCAATGCCTGGTCAAGAAGGTGGTCTGTTTATTCAACTCCCGAGTAATTTTGGTTTTGTACTGAATCAAGCTGAGTAAGAACATACCTCTTCTTTTCCAAGGGTTTTCAGATGATCCAGGATCTGTGCTATCACTGTTTCACACAGTTTATTAATTTCAGCCAGGAACTTGGAGTCTCCACCATACAGGGTATCATTGGAATCAACTGCAGAGATAAAGTCAAGCTTAGGTCTGGCTGAAGAGCTATGCATTTGTTTGCTACTGAAAACACCAGCTATTTATAGAAGACCAGATTTGGAAGTTATAAAATGACCCTCCTCCATGAAATACAAACAGAACAATCTTGTTTAAGTGCCTACCATTTGGTTGCCTACTATGTCCTCTTGGTTTTAGGAACAAAACACTGGAAAGAATCTTCTAGCTTAAAGCCAGTCCTGTATTCCTGGATGCAGCCAGGTTCAAAAATATCTGCTAGACTTAAATGCAGAGTATCATATAGTATCAATTTTCACTTGTTCCACAGAGACAGACTCCATGTTCCCATCAGTGCAGGAGAGTATGGCTGTCATCTTCAATGGCAACAGGGCTGGGCCAAACAGTTTTACTTAGTGAAAACAACAAGATTCTCAAAGGAAACTGCATAGTTTGTTGGTTTTGTTGGGTTTTGGTTTCATTTTGTTGTTGGTTTGGTTTTTTCCCTAAAATAAAACCTTGATTACTTCAAAGTCATGGAGATAAATTCAGAAAGTGTATTTTCAATTTCAAAGACCTTGAAGGATTCTTTTGAAGGCAGAGTTCCTGAAGTTTTTAAAGCTTATATAATTGTGATTTTAAACACATTTTGGCCTCATTTATTTACAATGTTTAATAAGAAGTTACAAGAATTTTGTAAGTTTAAGTGTATTCTGGGTAAATCATAGAGCACATAAGATAAAAGGTGATCCCCTGTTCCCAAGTAAGCTTCATTTTAAGATAAGGTACGTGGTCCATGTAGAAAGAAAGTCATCATCCAACTACAGTGGAAAAACTAAGTTATGTTTCCATGCTTCTCTCCATTGAAATCTAATTCATTTAGACTTCTTATCTCAGGATTATGCAGCTATTGTGGTCATATAAAAAATGGAGTGAAAGAAAAAGCATCTAAGCCACATGTCCTTATAGAATCTGAACAGCAGATTTACTATAGAGCAGTCATTCAACTGACAACTATTTTCTATGCTCCTAACTCCAAGAGATATTTTCTTATGGTTGGTAACTCTGACAGACTATTCACCAGAACTGCAGAATATATTCCAGTCTGTCTCTTTGTGAAAGCCCTGTGCAACTAAAAGACAAAGCCAAACTAGCTTGGCCTCTCAGATTAACTAATCTCGCCAGTAAGATTTAAAGGCTCGAATATTCTATCTTACTTCACTAACATGTCTATGATCAGAAGGCACTCAAATTTCAGACCATATCAAAATATTATTACAAGAAGACTACAGCCACTTTCTAAAATCCACAATCCTTAGAATTTCTTCCAGCTATTCTAAAGGGTGTTTTAAGTTACCACCACAATTTCCAAAAGTGAAAGCCTGCCTTCAAAGCAGCAAATACATAATTTAAATAATGAAGACTAGGCATGAAAACTGGAGTTGTTAATAAGTGTGAATGAAACACCAACAGTAAGTATAATTCAGTTTGATACTTTAGACTAAAAGAAAATCCTCCATACATATAAGTTTCTAATATTTACTTGAAAAGTTCACATTTCTAAGTATTTGCACCAACACCATCAGGAACAAACTAAGTAAACCACTGTGCACACCTTCCAGAACATATTGTACACTGTTCAGAAGCCACTTCCTGTGATTATTTTAAGTTACAATCTCTGGACCTGCATAGGAAAATAATCCATTCGCAAGACTGACTATCACTGATCTTCATTAACTAGGTACGGTGAAAACACAATGCTGGACAAGGATCCAGAGCCACCCTCATATATTACCTTTATCTACATGGTAGATGTATACTTCTTGAGTCATTGCAGACAGCAGATGCAAAACATTAGTATAAATCCTGACTTTGTCATCGCTGTTATCCTCCCAAGTATAATCCTGGATCACATTTAGTAATCCTCGCACAAGGAACAGCACTCCTTGTTCTGGATGGTCCTATAGGAAAGAAAAAAGAGAAGTCAAAATCAACACCACAAGAATTCCCAAACAAAAATGGGATTATTTATGCTCATTCAGGAGTTCAGAGGCAAAATATTAACTCTATAAAAGCAAAGCCTACAACATAATTAAAGCTGACAACTACTTTTCTTCAGTGTGCTTCCTGCAAATCCTTTTAAAAATTTGTTCCAGTTTCCTTCTAAAATGCCCATTTGACCCATAATCATAAACTTGACCCAGGCAGCCTCCACAGACAAACTTTGAAATGTTTTGTTTTGTAGTCACGGGGGTGTAGTATAAAATTAATTGTCAGCTTCTTAACAGCTAGGCCTCTAAAATTAAACATACTGAGTAGGTTGGGGGTTTTTTTTAAATTAAAATAATGTTAGTAAGCTATAGAAACAAATATATTATTCATATTATTATGAGTTTCAGAAAAACACCTACATTGGGAAGTCAAAGTTACAGACAATCAACAATCTTTTAATATGCAAGGAATATAAAGACATCTGCTTTACATAAGCTGAGAGTTTTTGCAAGCAGTTTTAGTAATGTGCCCAGCTTGTTTCAACCTGGCAGTTGGCACAATGATAACAATATATTCAAGACAAATCACAGTCCACTCAGGACATTTCCTTCTCATCATCTATTCTGTAAATAGGAAAAAAAATATGGAAGCTAATTTCTGAATCTTGGTATCTCGTAGCAAGTTCTTCACTACTGACTATGAGAGGTCAAGCCTCACCTGCTAAGTATGCAGTGGAGGCTTGGGAGACCTCTCCCATTGGAAACAGAAGAATCCACTGCTCTGAGGATCTGGACAGCACTATGCTGTGTGCTGCTTCACTAATGTAGTCGAAGAAGAAAGGAAGGAGGAAACAATAAGGAATGTTTTGGTGAGGAAGTAAATGAATAAACCTCCAACTTATTTTTGTTTGGTTGTTTTTATTTTTTAAACATGCCTGATACTAAGCCAACCCTTGATAGGAAAGAAAAACCTTCTCAGAGAGGGCCAGAGCTGTCAACAGCTGGAGGTAAAATCTTAGGTTTCCACTGCAGTGGAATCTCAAGAGTCAGAGGCCCATCTTTCTTCTCTAAGATCAACAAAATACCTATATGTTTTATCTCAGGTCTTCCAGATTCATTTACAATTTCTCCTTATATTTTTCTCATAGCTGAAAATATAGGAAGGAAAATAAAATATATCTTCCTCAACTTGACAATTGGTTAAAAATTGGAAGGGTGTAAAATGGTCGTATTTTGTGAAATATTAATAAGAAGAGGAAGGTTATGCCAAAACACGTTTCCTAATTACTGTTTTCATGCAAAAGATTATGCAACCTATAACAAAGTAACTAAACCTAACAGAAACTAGAGCTCTAGATCTTTTCCCTCCTCAGGCATTAGATTTTATGAGTGCTCAGCTAAAATACCTCTTTTCTTCAAGGATCTATTAAAACAGTACAGGATGTTTACACAATTAAGTGATGGTGAGATTTCACTCCACCCTAAATCCCGTTAAGTGCAAGGCACTACTGAGAGATGCAATTCTGTACCTCCACCTCCAAGCAGTTGTTCTGCCTCCCCATTTTGCACTGGGATGAGCAATTTTGCAGGCAATGAGAAAATCAGTTCAGCCTGCTCGTGGGAAACTAACCACTGCAACTCCCAGTTCCCAAAGCCCAGTCTACTCTAATTTAAATAGTAAAGCCAAAATAGTCTACGTGCTATTCATACACAACTTACCGGAACAACTAATAACGTGGAAAAAAAATTACAAAGGAATTCCAGGAGGAAGGCATCAGAAGGTCGCATCTTTCCATCTACACTGATCATTTTTGGCACTTCGGGAACAAGGCTCACTGCAGCTTTGAAAAAAGCATCAGCTACAAAACAAAAATATAGTTGCTGTATTATCACTCCCGCTGCGATGGCAGTCAGGCCTGGGACCCAGACTGCTTCAAGTTTGTTTCAAATAGACTACGGAAAATGAACGTACACTTAACTGCAGAGAAACTCAAGGCTCAGCAGCCAAAATCTGTGGTAATTCAAGTGATGCTGTTCTTTCAAAAGAAGTTATTTCAGACTTAATTCCTCTCCTTTGCTTAACAAGAGGACACCATTGTTTCAAATATATTGCATATATAAAAAAGTAAAATTAGAACCTGAAGCAAAATTGACTTAAGAAATGCTTATGCAGGGAGAATGGGGAATCCAAAGGGGGGGGGGGGGGGACGACACACGACATCATGCTAACTTGTTCATGAATTCATTCACAAAAGGCTGTTAAATTTATAAAGAAGTACAGGCAACTTCATTTTTTTAAGTATTTACATTCATTAAAGTAAAATAGTAATATAGTACCAGAACCTGTGGTACTGCTGGTTACCTAGATGATTCTTTCCAAGAATCACAATACAGGAATTACAGAAATCATCCACCATTATGGCCTTGGCAAAACAGCTATTAAGACATTTTTCATAACTCATCATTTTGTCTCTAATCCTACAAAAAAACCCCTCAAGCCCTAGAACATGTATTCCTCAGTTTAAGTTAATATTCACAAATTAAAAGCAAGAATATTTTCCCTCTTACCCTAGAAGACCTCCTACATATGCTAACAGTTCACAAAAAAATCTGACAGCACCATTCTTTTGCACATTTTTGGCTACATTTCAAAATATCAAAGTATCCTAATCCCATTAAAGTTGTTTAGCCATATATTTCAAAGCATCCTTCAAAATTAATACTGTATCTTTATTTTGCAGGAACTGAGACTGCAGCCACGAGATAAAATTTTAGCCAATAAAAAAAAAATCCCTGGTGAAAGCCAGGAGGTGTTACATGGCTGGGGTGGAGACACCACAGAGAGGCATGCACGGGCATTTCCAGGAGTGCAGCTTGCCCTGGAAAAATTCATTGGAGCATATGAGACTCCAAGCAAATTTGCTAAATATAGTACCAACTGATAACTAATTTAAGCTTGTGAAGAATACCAGGGAAACATGTGCTTTGGAAAATCTGTAATTCCTCTGACTCTTATTTCTTTTCAGCACACAAGTGCTCAAGCCCTTCTGAACTTTTCAGTGCTTAGAATGCAGACCCTTTCACTCAAACATCACGTTTCCTTTTATTCTGTACATTTATTTTGAGGTGAAAGAATGTTTTGTATTTCAAACAGCATGTAAGTTTACACGGCCAGCCCAAAGGTAGGTAAGTAATCTTTCTCTGAGCTTTATTAGAGGAAGGAAAGCAGCAGCAGATGTTCACTCTAGCACAAGTAAATGAATCGCTGTCACTTCCACAGTTGTCTCAGCAGAAAAAAAAAAGTGCATGCCCCACATCACCCTATAATAAAAACATGTGACCAGACAAATGAAAAAATGTGTCTCAGAAGACAGTCTGCATACCAAAGTACCCATGTCTGTGCAGAGAATACCCCTGCTTCCTGAAGTTATTTCGTAACAGGCCAAGAATGATCTGTGCAGCAATCAGTCTCCGCAATGAAAGAGAAGAGCTGCAAAGCACCTCACCTTAATTTACTGCCTGCTCTCCCAGCAATCACAGTCCTAGACATTCTCCTCTAAACCTCTGCCATAGCACAAACCCAAATCCTCTTATCTTCACTATGAGTATCTGCAATTTGATTCAATTTACTCTTCTTGACCTCCTGCCGTGGCTGCGAATGAGAGCTGCCTTGTTCTGGTTGAACACCTTCAGAGACATGAGCTCTCTTATTAGACCTGCTGGTAAGAGCAGCCTGCTCAGCTCCTCTGCAGGCAACTGCTGCTGAGAATGAGGGACCCATCCACCCCAGAGACAACTCACCAGGCCCTGCCCTTGCTGCCACAAGCTCCTCTGCACTGCCCTTCTCCTCCCCTCCCCAGGGCAGTCACAGAGCTGCTGGCTCCCTGCCGTCCTCTCGCCACCACCGCAGAGCTGTGCTTGGGGGTCACCCTGCAGCCCCGCCAGACTCTCGCTGTCTCAGCACAATGGGGAGACTGGGGGGCTCTGCCTCCAGAATTTTAATTCTTCTTCCTTGCCTCGTTCCTCCTGCCCCCCACCCAATGCAGCAAGGCAAGCCAAAAAAGCAGCAAAGCTAAAAGCAGTTAGTTGCGTTTTCTGTTAAAGATGGGGATATTTTACCCTGGTACATCCGCAGGTACTGGCAAAAGAGAATACGCTCATTTTGCTACGAGTCCAGCCAATCTGTGCTAACCACAAAATGGTTCTTACACTGGAACACTAAAAGCACATTCATCCAAGGTATTTGTGCTTTGTAAGAAGCAAAAATAAATTCACGTTAATGCAAAGGTTTTATTAGAGAACTTGCAGAAAACTAACTGTCCTCCAGACACAACCACCCTGTTCACTTGTGGAGAGGTGTCAGAGTATGCATCACATGAAAAGAAAAAGGAAGAAAAGTTCAGTAAATAGGTTGTCACAGACGTGCTATTTTCTTAGTAAGTATGAAAAGAGCATCAGTATTATTTATCAGTAATACACCTGAATTACAGTAATTATGAGGTTATGCAGTGGTGCTTTCTCTGTATCTTTTAAAAGTCAACTTATAAAGCTATTATTGTAGAGATGTTTCAAGAGAAAACAATACACCCACTTTTCCTGGCTTCCAAAAGGTACAAGGAATCACTTAAAAAGCACTGAAAACCACAATGATGTTATATTCTTGATTAAAAAAATTAAAAGGATAAAAAAGGCTTGTTCTGGTGAAGGATGCTGTTTTCTTATCTGCCTAAAGTATAATACTGCTTCTAAAGTGAGCTGCTGTTCAGTTGGAGCAGCCTGCACATTACCACAAATCATCATGATAAAGTCTTCCCAGGCTGCTGTTAATACCTTGTGCAGTGCTCCGAACATGACATACTTCATGCTTCACTAAATTTATCCTTTCACAGCAGCTCCTTTATTTTGGTTGACCATAATCATATAAATCTTTCCCCCATACTTGCTGATCTTCAGGGAACGGAAACTTAACAGTCTTGGATACCCAAGTCAGCACTTCCAGTAATACCCTCCCACAGAAAAAGCAAGTGAAATTGGTGTTGAATGTTTTGCTGTTGTCAATATTCATGATGGTATGTACACACAGACATTTCATTATACATACACTCAAATTATGTACCTCCATATATTTCTATTTATCAATCTCCCTACAAATAATAATTCAGCCTACATTGTATTTGCTGCCTCTATGATTACCAACTAAACTGTACTAATTTAAGATTTCAGGCAGACAGAAAAACAAGGAGGAACAAAGCCATTAGAGATGGGAAAACAAGCTCCTTAAGTCCACCTTCAAAAAGCAAAAGAGAGGGAGTTTGACAGACCTACATAAACTATTTTTAGACACAGATACAATTACACAGGCTAAATCCACCCAAAGGACAAAACCAGGGACCATCCACAGTCTTCTGCATTCCATATCACCTTCATGTCCTACAACACGCATAATTTAATACTCCAAAGCTTTTGTTTCCACATCCGACAGATGTTGGAAATTTAATGAAGCCTTGTACTCCAGTGCAAAAAATTAAAGGGAAGCAAGTTCGGGGTTTTTTGTTGGCTTTTTTCCTGTTAAATAAATTAACGCATCACTGTTTTAACAACCAAGCATTGCAAACATTTGGAACTCCTTCTCCTCACATTGGTGAGGTCGCTGTGAGAGTTTTGCCACATTGTTGAAATGTTTTTCCCTTGAGCTATTGAACATTCTTTGTCTTAAAATCCTCTACACATCACTTCCAATCCAGAAACTACAAAGAATTATTTGAAGTAACAAAGCTGAAATAAGAAAATGAATGCGCTGCTGCTTTGTGAACTGGAATGTACTATGTTAATTCAAACTATTTCATACTAATCCATAACATTATTAGCAAGGCCCTAGTACTACCAGACAAAGGAATAAGTGGAAGGGAAGATTCATACAGGGAGATCATATGGTATGAGTAAGAAAAGATAACAGTATTCTTAAGCTGTAATCAGTAAATGCAACACACACCATCCTCACTCCCAAAAAAACCAACAACCAACCACAAATTTCAGCCTGTCTCTCTAAATTCCATGTAATCCCTAAAGACTGTGAGGTAAAGCATCAGCAGCAGTCCTTAAAGAGAGTTCTATAAGTAATATTGCAAAATTTGAAACAATAAATGCTATAGTTAAATACTGTAGTTACTCCTGGTTATTACAAGGTCAAAAAAAGAAACAAGCAGACATGTGGAAAAACATGATACAACACTGAAAAGTCAATATGGTTTTTGCAAAGAGAAATCATTCCTTCAAAGCCTCTTGAGTGTTCCAACAAACCAGGAGGTTTGTGTTTAAAAGTGACCCAGCTAATGCAAACACTTAGATTTTTAAAAAAACATTTAATAACATCCCTCATACAAAAGGCTCTTAAAACAACTAAGCTGAGAAAAGATAAGGAGAAAAGTCCTCCTGAGGATTCATAACTTAACAAAGGATGGGGTAGAGAGGGAAAAGAGCAGGAATAAAAAATTTTCACAGTGGAGTGAAATGACTACCACGTTCCTTAAGGTTTTGCAGAAAGACATCTTACGATGGGCTGGGAGGTGAAATGTTTGCATTGAGCAATAAAGCAGCAGATGAAATCTAATATTAGTAAGGCATGCAGGGAAAGAAACAGGCCTTGGTGTAGAATGATAAGCTCTAAATAAGTTATATACACTCATTAAAGATTTTAGAGTTGTTATAGACAGTTTCCTGAAAACTGCATCCTAAACAGATGTCAAAAAGGCAAGGCAATTATAAGAATCATTAGGACAGTAACAGAAAACTGAGGTGTCACTGTATCACTTATACAGCTGTTATGCATTTATACCTAGAATAAATGCAATAAATCCCAATATTCCCACCTCCAAAATGATAAAAAGAAGATTAAAAGGGTGCTGAGGCATGGAAATGTTTCCCTATTAAAAAACACTATACTGACAAATTCTTCAGGAACTTAACTCCATCATCTCATAGGCAGCATGAAAGAAACTAATCAAGAATGACTGAATTTGTCACAGTATCACTGGTATCAGCTGCATGCACCAAAACACTCAGCTAACATTTAAAAATCATATAGAAATAAATCCCTAAATAGCAGATATCCAAGCAGTAGAGATCCAGCTGTGGAACTCACTCTCACATGAAGCTACACACGCCAAAAAGTAAAAATTGATTAATAATTTAAATTCCTATGGACTAGTGCACCTATTTTATTAAATACCTTGGTCCATATGCAACCTTTGTTGAAGGATGTATTTAGACCTCCTGCAGCTGAAAGCTAGGAAGCATCATTCTACATTATTGTTTCCCCTACGTGCCCTTAGTAGATGCTACCAGACACTTTCACAAACAGGTCATGGGCCAGACAGACTTGAAGAACTGATAAACTGATATGAAATGCTAGTCTGAAAAGCTTACAGAGACAGAGATGTCATCTTTCTTAAATCATATGGAAAAGCTATTGACTGGGAAAAAGAGAGGACCAAGAAAAGCTCAGTGAACAGGAGAAATTTCCAGCTGTGGAAATCCCAGGTAACAGGACAAGTCATAATTTTGTTCAAATAAAGCAGCATTTAGTATTACTAGTAAGGAAAACAGTATTTAATCTGTTTCTCCCAAAGCTTCTTTGTTGCCTTCAAGGAAAACGGTATTTAAAAAGGTAACAGTGACAGCACATACCGATCTCACCAGGGAAGCGTGAGCCAACAAGTCCCAAAAACTGTAATTGAGAAAATCTCTTCAGGTTCCTATTTCTCTAAATTCTTTACCTCAAATTATCTCTATTTATATTCTTCAGATCTATAAAGATTTTAGGAGATTAGGAAGGAATAACAAAAACTGTTATGCTACTGAGAAAATACACTAACTAATAGGCTAAGATTAAAAAATACTTTTGATACTATCCTTCCTCCAAAGTGTGGCTGAAGCCTTGTCATATTTAGGGAACGTTCATGGAAAAGTAATATTTTCTGAAGCAGAAAAATAAATTCCTTTTGCAATCTAGTAGTGAAGCTGTGATTCAGCTACATTTGAAGAACAGAACAAACATTGGGAAGCACATTAAGCACCATATGCTTCAGACCTACAATCTGCATTTGCTAAACAAAGATCTGTGTCAGTTGATTTGGGGGACAAAGACCCTCCATTTTTATAATGTTTTGACAATATCCCAATGAAATTAGTCACACAGAATCAGCTGAATTACTTTAGTCACTCAGCATGTTACTTCTGAAGCAAGGCAAGGATTTCACAGCCTTTAAAATAAAAATGCTGCTCAACACATATTACTAGCAAATTGCATCATCTCTACCAACCCGCTAAAGGCTGTGACCAACAATTAAAAAAATCATGCTGTTTGTTCTTTGACAGGCAAGAGCAGCATTTCCAAGGGGAGGAAATATGTGCAGGTGAAATAATATCTATATCTCAAAAGTTCAGAAGAGTGACACAACGGAGCATGCATTTAATCTCAATTTAGCCCAAGCACTCCCTGTGACAGAAAGCATAACTGATGAGAATTTATTACTCTATGTTGGCAGCATGCAGTGTTCTGTGGCTCAGTTAAATAAATGAAAAGCACATCTCTGTAAAATCTAGCATCTTCCTTTCTGAAGTGGGCTCTTAATAGGCTCTCCAGAGGTACAGACTATTCATCCAGGACAAAATCACCTAAAACATTCTGAACATAATTACAGATTCATTTTATTTAAAGCACCTCTTGGGAGCTGGAGACAAAAGAGGCAATAGTCATGTTTAATACATGTTGAACTGCATACCTGGACAGACATCCATCAGTCTATTAATACTGGACTTTTCATGAGCCTATAAATTCACATTTCTGACCCAATTTCACCGTATTAAAGAAAATCTATTCCAAGAAAAAAACACAATTACAGTTTTCTAATGCTGAAGTATTTGGGTGAGCTCAGACAAGCACCACACAGTTGCTTTGATTAACAGTGTGGCAAATCCCAGCAGGCAAGGCTCTGATTTGATAGGGAAAATGGGAAGGACGAGACACTAGGACTGATGGTCTGCTCCTGCTGCCCCTCAAGATCAGGAATGAGGCAAACTCCAAACTGCTCCAATTATAAGCAGATTAGCTGTGGCTCTCCAGTTATCAGTGCAATCCTCAGACTGGCAAACTTTATTTACTGTTACAACCTGCATATCCTCTTTATAAAAAAGGAAACTTTTCAATTCCCCTTATCTAGCCCAACAGGTAATTTTACTCTCTTTTTAAGTTGGTTACATTTGCAATTTAGAGAAATCTTCTTAGCTAACAGAAGTCTACCTTGTGAAATTCAATTCTGTCATACATTTAAGTGAAAACTCAACTTGCTGAAATAGCTAGGCTCCCTGTAAGGAATTAGAAATAAAAAGAAATACAAGAATTTAACTTGCTAAAAACAACAGCTGGAATGTTTAAAGAGAGCTGCATGTACATGCGCACACGCATGCCCCACTACTGACTGAGCCATCAGATCAGGTACATTACCTTTCATTTTTATTTCTCTTCCCAATTTTAAACCGATTAAGCTAATTCCAATCAGCATGAAATAAAGGTTACACAGAAGGCACAATCTGACTTCCTAGCCTAATGCCATCATTAATTGCACACTCTTAAAACTTCACTTCATGCTGCACTGGTTTTAGTAGATCAGTATCTAATTGGCATCAGTTAACTGACTGGATTTAAATTTGCTGTTATGAATTAATCAGTACTTCTTACACACATGAAATGCATTCAGTTCAGATATAGATTAAACTATGTTAAAAGTAACTTTCAAGGACACATTATCTGATTACAAGACATCAGAATACGCAAAGAGAGTTCACAAAAAATTTCCCAAGATGGGTGTCACTGTTGTCTAACTGGTTAACCTATGCTAAATTACTCATGCAAGTGACATGTCTCTGAATACAAATTATACCCGAAATAGCTTTTCTAAGGAAGCAAAAAAAGTGTATAACAATAAAATCTTGGTAAATAAGTGAGTTACTCAACACCAGTTTTGCATATGCTTCATTTCAACAAAAGCTGAGATGGACCAAATGCTCCTCTCTCTTGCTTGTGCGTCTAAAATTCAGGAGACAGTGGCTAATAAATATGCATTTTAGAAATTGACTTCAGAATACTTTGCATAAACCTGCTACCTTAAAAGATTTCAGAATGGGTTCAATTCATTGCCCAGTGAGTGCACCGAGTTCACATGTCACACAACAGCTGGACACATTTATAAACTCTTGCACTGACAAATCTGGACAATTGTTGAGGCTCAGGAGTTTTACTCAGAGAAGACTTGGATCACAAAAACAGTGGAAAAGCAGTTTATAAATGGAAAGATTATTAAATCACAGAGTTGATTCCAACATAGGAAGGGCATAGTCCTCAAAGACAGAATATTGCAGAGAAGCTGCTTTGGATTTGCTTCCAACAGGAACTCTACTGCAACACAGCAATAATAACAAAAATTGATAGAAGGGATAAAGTAATTAAACAAAACACCATAGGAAGAAAAATCTAGTCCATTTTTTGTAAACTCTGTTACCTACAAAGAAACTGCACAATACTAATTGCACAACAATGGACTTTGCAGATCTTTTATTTGCACAACATACTTGGACACAACAGCCAGCTTTACTCTAAATCCCTCTGCTTTGCTCTATGGGCAGCATCACATTCAAAACAAAGAAATACAACAGTCACCCTATACTAAAAAGTCTTAATCAGCATCCTAAGTCAGCTTGTTTGTGCAGCTGGAACTTACTGGTAAATGCAGAGCCTGGAAAACAAGCTCTCGTGAAGAAGCACAGAGCTATAACAAAGAATTAACAGCCACAACAAAAGATGTTGCAAAGTAATCCAATTTATTACTCTCACAGCTCCACTGAAAACATGTAAAGGAAAAGCACTAACTATCCACTTTCCAATGGTGAAAGTCAGTATTAAAATTGCAAAACCAAGTAGAATGACATCACTATAAAAAGGAAAAGGAAAAGAAAGATACTGCAAACAGTATACATTATTTACAGTTACGAGAAGACTTTCAGAGCAGTGAATTGTCTTCCACTGGTGATGTGAACAGGAACAACGTCATATTGAATGGTGATACAGACTTAATGCTCATTCTGGTGCCAGCATAGTTCAATTTTTTTTCCCCAAATCACTTTTTGCCAGAATTTCCAATTACTTAAGACTGAACTAACAGGTTGGCTAAAAACTGTACTCAGGCCCTGGTTCCATCAATAATTCAAATAAAAAAAGAAAAAATATTTTTCATTCTTCATATTATCTGATATTACTCCATGGTTTCACTCTGATACAGTGGCATATTTTCTTAGCCATGTGTTTATTGTGCATGTACTTTGATAGCAAGTTTCTGGTGTCACTGACATAAGTTTTAATTCTTTTCCAGCTTGTTGCAGGATTTTGTCAGCCTGTGAACTACTACACAGATGAACTAGTTTCTTTTTCCACAGTTATAACAAAGCACATCATTTGTGATTTGAGTGCTTGCATAATTATGCAGAAAAACATTCCATGCTTTCCATAATTTCAAAGTAATTTAGGATAACCTACCTCATAGCTCTGACTATGTTAACTAGAGTCAGCTGCCTTTTTACATCTCAGGATTTGTGTTAGAATTGAAGAGTTGCTTTAGTATGACAAGTTTTCACTGTAACAGCACTTGAAACTGGGCCAGATTTTAATTACCTCATAAATATACTTATATGACTTATGGTTTCAACCAAGCTATTATTCACAGTTAGAAATGTTTCTGAAATAAGAAAACCTTTAAGGAGATGAATTTGTGCCTTACCTTGAGAAAGGCACTGATTTGCCAGAGCAACCTGTCCGGAGTGTAGATACAGATTAAGACATGTGAAGATACTGCTCAGAGATGGAATTGTAATGAAGCAGAAGGCAACACAAGCCTAAAGCAAATTAAAAAATGAAACTGAAGAAAATGCCAAACTCAGGGTTATAGCAATCATTACTGATTTTATACACAACTAGGAACCGAAATCTGTAAATCAGTTTTGGGAAAGATTTTCAATAAAAACCAAATATTATGTGAAGTCCAAAATCAGCAGCTTAAAATTTCTCATTATTATTTCAATAATTATAACAATAACTATTATTATTAATTAATGTTATTATGAGTAGATTAGCTCAAAGCTTATTCTATGACTCAACCTCTCTCCTCAGGCAACCAGCTCACAGCCCAAAACCAAAATCTAACTAGAAAAGCAGACTACGGTCCTCAGAGAGGAGCACAAGCATGGGCATAGGTCAAAGCTCATTTGACTATATCTAGTCTCTCACAGACACTCAGAGGCACTAGAGCCAAAAAGAACATTACATTTGAAATTCAAATGCTGATTTCAGAATATCAACACTGAGATTATGAGACAGGAGTTAAATATATCCTTTTCCCCCTATCTCACATTCCCTTTGTGAATGACTTACTAGAAATTAAGTATTTTATTTGAAATACAAGTTGAAAAGCTAAGCTTTCTAGAATTCACACAAACCCCTCTCCAATGGACCTTCCTTTAGAGAGAGGGTCCATCTTGCTGCTTCTTTTTAACACAGGGCTGCTACTAGATGCTTTGGGCCTTTTTTCTTAAACAGCAGCGTTTGGCTTTAGAGAGTGAAGATCACTGGTAACAAGGGAAAATGACTCTACAGTGTGGAAAAAATATTAACATACTGTTTTTGCAAAAACTAAGTTTAGGTGGCAGCACATAGTAGTACTTGCTAAGAAGGCAGGCTCAAAGTTTACTAGAGTCAGACCTACCCTGACAAACGCAGCAGTCTTTCTGGAATGATTTCCTTTCATCAGCTTTCTTGTCTCCATTGCTAGTTGGTTCACAGACTACACATCAAAATCAAAAGCAGATTTATTAGGTCAGTGGCAAACAACAAACTGCATAGTTTACTGCATACATTGAGAGAACAGAAACTGCCAGAAGGGAGCCTGGTATGGTCTGCCCTCACTGTACTATTTAGTTTTTACTTGGAAAGTTTTAGTGACTGGTTCTTAAAGCAAATATGATTCTGAAGGTTTGTGAAGGCAGACTGGTGGGTTTATTCCAGGCTTTAGATCATTCCTTGCTGTCCAGCTATAGTGCTGTCATCACCACCTCCTTCCTAGTTAAAAATAATGATTTCTAATACACTCATATTTTAAAGAAAAAAACCATAATAATAAGAGAAGATACAACGTTGCAAAGGAATCAGATGCAGCTAATGCTCACCTGACATGTGACTCAATGCAGAAAAGAGATTAACCTTCCTAATCACAGCAGGACTCCAACTGTATCTGCAGCCAGACATAGTCTAATCTCTCCTAGATGGAGGATTATGGAAGAAAGAACCCAAATTCTGAATGCACAAAAGTGCCATTTATTTTATTAGACATTGCAAGATAGCCAGTTCTCTTTGCTGCAATGATACCATGCATGCCTGTCAAGCAAGACCTTCAGAGAGGCTTTGGGTGATAAAATGAGATAGGAGATCAAGGTCTACTCTAAAAACACCTGATAAAAGGACTTCAGATTTATTTTTACAAAGACCAGTAATCTGGGAGAACTGCAAATATATCCCCACTTACTAAGATAATGTAGATAAACTGTAGCTTACATGAATCAACTGGACTAGAACAGGCTCCAGATTGCAAAACATTGACCTGGCTTCAACATAGAAACTCAGCTGTTGTTCAAAGTCACGGCCAAATGAAACCTACAAAAGACAAACCCCCCCCCCTAGATTTTACCACCGTAGGCCATTAACTTTAAGAAATATAAAATTACATACAGATAAACCACGGATATTCAAAAGTCAAAATCCCCATACACTGGTAAGAAAAAACACACCATTAACAACAAAATAGCACCTGGAGAATCTCTGTCCTTTTAATTGTCTTTTTTCCAATACTTAACCTTCAGGGAAAATTGAAAGTTTTGCAGGTTTGGGGTTTTCTTGTCTATATTCCACATGATCTTCTACTTTACAGATCAAGTATTCAATCAAGACAACAAAATTTAAATCCTGGATTTGCAAAGTGTTTTCGAAACTAACAAAACTCTTGATTCTTCTCAGAATAGGGACAAAGGCTTTGTATAGTTCGTATTTTAAAAGCAAATAGACAAACCCAGAAATAAATCAGTGAATTTTTGTTCAGTTTCCTGTAATTTTCAGATGAAGGGCCTCCAGGAGACATTACTGTTTTTCTAACTAGATATACCAGTAAGAAAAGCAGATTTTCCTTCAGTTTAGTGAATAAATATATACTTATAAAGTATGGGAAAAGCCTGCAACCTTGCATGCTGGCAGAAAAGAAGTTAAAAAACAACCCCTGTGTGAGAACACCCTACTTCCAACCCTCCAGATTTTAAAAAACCAAGTGCTGTCAGCTGGAGTGTCTCAGCTGTCAATTAAAAACCTTGGAAGAGAAACAGTCTCCAGGCAGTCTACATTTATGTATTCAAAGGGAATTTTTTTTTTAATAGAAGTAAAGGTTGCATTATGTATTATTTCTCCAGCCACATGCAAAAGTAGTATTTATAGAAGTAAAAGTATATTTAAGCCATACAGTGAAAGACCAAAGGAACTGCACCAGAAAACAAAGGATTGCTTCTTACATGACAGGCAAATGTCTTCACCTTTCCTCTGTGCAATTGCTAATTCTTAAGTCCTAGTCTCAGGAAAACTTTTCTAAAATCTAAAATTTTCCAAAAAAAAAGCCTGATTGTAAAGATGACTGTGACAACTGCTTTTGCCTCCACATTTTAACATGTGCTGGTTTAAAATTTATAAGTAGTCATTTTATTGCTACAGGGTCCCCCTCCCAAACCAAGACACAATAAAGACACATCAAATATTATTCAGTGTGGGAAGAAATTATACAATATTATACTGCATATAAAGCTTAATAAACTAAAATTATATTGAATAGCAAATAATTATAGTTGAAGAGAAAGCAACCATCTAGAGTTATATTCATAGGATTGCAACAAAGAACAAAGAGGACACGTAGAGACAAAGCCTGTCAGCTCTATGTGAAAGAAAAGCCAAGCATTGAGAGTACCTGGGGTTAGAGAATAAAAAAAAAAATCTTGAGAACATCTTCCCAAACCAACTTGACATCTCAAGCATAACAGACAAGAATAAAATATTTTACTGGGATAAGAGGGAGGGAATGGTTAAAAATTAATTTAAAGACAAAACAGTTGGAGGTTTTGTGGGACTACTAATTTGATGATACAAATAATATTACTTGTAAATTAAAATAAAGATAAGAATAACGTACATGTTATGTTTATTTTGTGTTCTTTAAAGCTGGTATTGGTTCAATTTAGAGCTCAGTAGTAGAGCCTCATTCACACACACCAGTGACCTCTCTGTAGCTGTAATAAGCAAGACTAAATGCTGTTTAACTTTTAAACACTTACCGTGTTTTACACGAGATTGACAAAACTAGCAGAAAATATCATTAAATAAATAACAAGTGCTCTTTAAACTCTCACATTGCACCATGTCAGCTTCAACACTGTATGGTATTTCTTTCAAGACATGCATATATATTTCACTAAAATACACTGGTTGAGGTTTTCAAGGGTCCTAAGCGAGTCAGACACAGCCTCGGATTCAGCGGCCCCGGCACCTGTTTCTCGTGGGGATCTCATGAAACGCTGAGCTACAAGGCGCACCCCAACAGTTGCACACAATTGTCACTCACCATTTTTATGAATCCATTTATCAATGCTGCTAACATTCTTTTCTCATCCTCAAGTGTTAGTGCACTATACAAGAAAATACATACAGTAAATTTTAGAACATTGCTTATCCTATTTATCTGTTAAGGTTCAAGTGATACACAGTGATTTATACAATGTTATGTCCATATAAAATATTTCTTGCACGCTAAGATCATTAATCTTGTAATTTTAGTTATAAAGCAATAAAACTGATTTTAATATTAACATCACTAATTCAACCATGCATCAAACTAAATTCCAAATTTGTAAATAAAGGTAAAAATTGCTAAGAGTGTCTTTAGAATTTACAGAAACTCAGACTTTGGCATGAGGAGAAGCAAACTGAGCTAATGTTCTTTACTGCAGCAAACAAGTGGCTTCAGTCTTGTGTGATGACGTGAGAACTTGAGTAGGAGCTGATTATAAAAACCTAAAGAAATTAGTAAATCTATTCTTAGGAGAAAGTTACCCTATGTAAGGGGAAAAGCTTTTAAAATACACTTTAAATAGTATATGTAATAAAGTGTTTCTTTTTGAAACAAGATTAATGTATTGGTTTGTTTTAGTTTTTAGTTTGGGTTGTTTGTTTTTAACTATCTCTGCCACATAGTTTAAAAAATATCTAACATCACCTTGTTACTATGACATCCAAATGCAACACTGCAAGAACTGAACTAAACTGGTGAGTAAAAAGTTTCTTTTCAAGATTATTGAAGACACCTATTCTATAGCAAGAGTCCAAATCCAATTTGAAACAAATTTACATCACGTGAAAATCCAGTAAGTCAAACCTGTTTCGCTGAAAACAGATGAACAAAAAGTTAAATGACAATTAACTAATACAATTTAATCCTTCTGCTATTATATACTTGGCTGCAGCTTTGACCTTTTGTGTATCAGTTACCAATTTCCTAACTCAGACACCAGATGGGAGAGAACAATAGTTTTATTATACAAATTCAGAAAAGGAGGAAAGAAAATCTCAGCACGATTAGCTCATTAGTGCACTGCCAATCAAAAGAGTCAACTGATGGGCTCTGAAAGGCTCAGAAGACTTGTAATGAGATCTTCAGGTCAGTTATAGGTTTCCAGTTCAATTTGGAATCAGACCCCTACCAGTCTAAAGGCTGTTATCCTCCAACAGCTGTTACAGGGGTCAGTGAGCCCTAACAATAGGCCAGAAGCTTCCTGAACCAGGATGTAAAAATAGATGCAGGAGTTACTTTAAAATACTTGGAATTTATGATAATTTGCCAGTAAGAGATGACACAACAGAACCAAGCTAACGATGTACACCATCTTATCTCAGATAAAAGAATTGCTGGTTTAAGGGATTTAAAGAACACAGTAAACTATCAAATAGTTTTGGCAAAATGTCAGAGGAAGCACCAAATATTGATTGACATAAACAGCTGGATTTTTTTTTTAACAAGCTGTTTTAGCTTCAACATATTGTTCTATTTAAAGGTTGAAGTGGCTTTTAGTGCAACATACAGCCAAATCAGGTGCTCTAACCCAAAACAAAACACTTTAGCTGGAAAAAATTGGAATTACATACCAAATCTGACTTCTTTATTGGCAATAAATCTTGCATTCATGGCATAGCAAGGCTGAGAAAGTTACAAGTTCCTTTACAGTGTCTGCCTGTAAGAGGCTCTGGGCTCAGAGTGCCAGAAGAGATGGTGCCCTTAAAATCTTACTTAGTTCAAACCCGAAGAAAAAAAGGAGATTTTTGCTTTTAAGATTTAAAATTTGCAGCACTGCAATTCTGGTTCTATTTCCAACCTGACATAGATTTCTGTGTGATTTCTGCAAGTTACCTACAAACCGCAACAGGGCACCCAGGATCCCCAACAACCTCAGCACTCAAACTCAAGGGAAAAAGAGAAGAGAATGGTTTGGGGGAAAGACAGATGGTTCATGAGCTTCTCCTCTGTTCTAGCTTCCCCTGCTTGGGTTCCTAAATATCTTCCAGGTGTCCTTTTAAAGATTTCACACCTCTTTGTAATGGCTGATAAAAGTGGCCCGAAATAGGTATAACTGAGCATGGCAATCTGTGTTTTAACAGCTACATATTCACTTAAATCTCAAAAATAGTTTATTATTCAATATATCTCAAAGATTACATTGGTTTCACTCTCCAAAATATTTTTTAAAGATTGGATTGTTTAGTGCTCTGCTTCACTAGAAAACTACAAAACCATTGCTACTTTCCTTTTAAAATTCTGCTTCAGTATTCAAAATAAAGCAGTAATTAAAGAGCAAATGGTATGTGCAGCCACTTCACTGCACAGCTCTTCCCTCACCGCTAATTGGATTCATGTCTTAATCCACCATGGAACAAACAGCCTCAGAAATGGGAAACTGTACACAAAGCAGCCAAACTTTGCATAAATGATAGTTATTAGTATGAGTAAAGTTAATCTTACTTGACAGAATCATGCATCGTCTTGCAGATATGCAGGAGAGCATTGAGTATAACAGGATCCTTTGTAGATTCCTGCTGATGCCTATAAAATGTTTTAGAAAAAGTGATGAAAAATCCTTCTCTGTCAAAATGAAAAACAATTAATAGAATAAAACCAACTTAATGCATAATTCAAATCACCAGCATTGTATGACACTATGCAAGTTTTCTATTCATTTTTTAACCAACAGGACTTCAAGGATCACCTAGTTAACAGACGTACAGGCCCAACAAATGCCAGTCAAAAAATATTATCTGAATGCACAGAGCTTTACTGTCAAGCCACAGAATCCTACTCCTTAAGGGCCACAACAAGCTTGACAAGTGATACATTGAGGCAATCTAAGAACATCAAAACAAAGCAATCCTAGACCTACCACCAAGTAAGATAGTTTCTCAGCTACTGGTGGACAGGCATGAAGGATAATGTCACACATTAGGTACAGAGGCACATGTGCAGCGGAGCACCACTAAGATTAAGGGGCTGCAGCATCTCTCATATGAGCAAAGGCCAAGGGAGCTGGGACTGTTCAGCCCACAGAAGAGAAGGCAGGGTGGGGGGGGGCTGCTTAGCAGTGGACATAAATATCTGAAGGGAAAGTGTGGAAAAGAGAAGAAAATAGTTCCAAGTAACCTGTTAATTATTTTAAAGTAAAGGACTGTTTGACTTTTAACAATATTTAAAGATGAGGCTTCATCTTCTAAGTTCATTTTCAGCTGTGGAAACATCCATTTTTCTACATAATGGAGCCTGTAACAAGAGACTGTCTCTTCCCCCATTATAACCAGGTAACAGTTCTGTGCTGTCACACCAACTGGAATACGAAATATATTTCATAAACCAAGGCAACATAAATTTTAGAAAGCTCAGAGAAGAATTATTTTGTTAATCCACAGCAAGTCAGCATCAATATGCTTACTTCAATTTCAGCTTTCTTTGACAAAAATGACACATTTTTTTTTCCCCTGTAGCCTGGAACACCTTCACAAATTAAGTGGTCTAAATACTGACTCATGTTCCTCAGCAATCTTTCAATACATTCCCCAGACTCTCCAGAGTGCATTTAATCTCCATATTCTCCACTTACTTAATAAAAGATTCCATAATGCATTTGCAGACCTCCACTCTTACACTTTCCTTCTGGAACATATCCAGAAATGGCAAGAATTTCTCCTGAAAGTACAAAAACATAAACAAGTTAAAGTAGGTATTTTACAAACAACACACTAAAACAATAAATATTTTTGACAAGTTTTATAATCATAGCTGGTTTAGTTAAAATTTTAATGTTTTCTGAAGACAGTAATTCATCTTGAAGGATACAAAAATGGAACAAATAGAAAAGCACCAATAGCTGAAAGGTGTATAAATTTATTGATTGCAGAGATCCAGAATAAAACACAAACCAGAACTGTTTGAATCAAATGTTGCTAACTTTTTTAAAGCAGTCATATGCTTGAAACAGCTTAGAATCATGACAAATTCAGACATCTATGGAAAGGTAGAATATTAAAAACAATGAAAACAGGCCACATGCCAGCAACCATTTTGCATGTATCCAGGGTAACTTAGGAAGGTCCAAGACATTCACATTTTCTTCACAGATGAGTTGTTAAGACACTGAAATACTTAAGTGTTTCTGTATTGTCTCAAGAATATAGTAAGCTTTTCAGAATTATCTGAGCCATCTGTGAACAAGACTCCAAATACAGTGTCAGTCTTGAATTTCACTCTTCAACTGGTTTCACTACTTTGACACTCACTGTCTTTGTTCCTCTTTCTCTATTTCATCTAAAGTCTCTCACCTAAGTTTCACTTTGTTTCAATGCCAAACTTAAGCCCTATGTCTAGTGGTTAGGGAGATGTTGGGATGAAGGTTGGGCTTGATGATCCTATAGGTCCTTTTCAGCCGTAATGATTCTATGACAGAGCATGTTAAGTATATATCATAGGAAACTGCTATCAGCAATTACACGAACACACACACAAATAAATGATATTTTATCTTCCATTGACTGTCACTTATGCCACAGTAACAAACTTAGAAAATCTACAGCCCAAGGAAGAAAAAAGTATAGAAAACTGAATTTAGAACAATGAACAAGCAGCAAGTAATAAGCAGCAGAGAGCTTCCAAACATTTCTGCACTTATCTACTTGATAGAAAGCCCTCTCACTATGTGAGCTTGCAATCTAAATATCCAACTCAGGTAAATTCTCTTGCAGAAACAGTGCAAAATAGTTCTTAAAAATGTATTAAACAGAGTATCACTTACCACTGAAAAAAGCAGAGAGAAGTCATAGATATAGGCAATTACTTTCTGAATAATCGACTGCAGCTAAAGGGGGGTAGGGGGAAGAAAAAAGGGAAATTTATTTTAATAGGTTGTTAAGACTATCCACACCAGAGATAATTCCTCTCTAGTTATTCATAGAACACTGGGTTATAAGACATTTCCAGCATTCATCAATGTAAATTCTTTCCCCAAATCAGTATCACCTCCAGCTATGCTGTTCCTAACATCTGTTTTTCCAACATGCCCTTCAGGGCTCATATGAACAGAGGCTGACCAGCCTGCCCAGGCTCTAGTTGTTATTTATTTTTTCTAGTTAGGCATGTTCTCCACTTTGCTAGATTAAAACAAACAAACAAAAACAAAACAAACAAACAAAACCAAACCAGTTTGTTAAATCTTCTTTTGTAGGCACTTTAGCTACCCTTTAATTAGCCAAAAAACCTTCTTTTAGAAGCTTTCCATTAATCCGTATCTCACCCGGCATGCAGTTTCAAGAACTGGACATAATTCGCTGAAGCCTTAATAAGGCCAAGTAGAGATAGATTATTTTATGGTTTACTTCTATTTAAACAACCTGCCACGGTTGCTAATTTTCTTCAGCAGAACACCACTGCTGATGTAAGAGTTAACTATTGCTACTTCTGAATACACAAATCATTCAGGTTTAGCATTTCACTGAACTGGAAAGATTGATGTGCAGGGATAAAAGGAGGAACAAATCACAGCATTACACTGTTCCAAAAGGCTCCCCAAATTACAGCAAGTGTTTAAAAATAATTAATTAGTGGTAAGAGACATCAGTAATGTTTAAGAATTAATTTCATCTAAGAAAACACACATCAGATTTTTACAGATCTGTCAAAATCAATTTTTTACCTGGGGGTAAGCATCTTCAAATGCCCGATCAGGTGTCATGTGTTTGATAACATCGGCCAAAACCGTATTGACCTCTCGCTTCTGTGTAGCAAAAAATGAGGTTACAAAATACAGTAAGGAAATTGGCAAATAAGTCACCGAAATTCAGTTGGATAATTTATTTCCATTTGCCAGAGCATCAGCTTTCTATGGACTTCTAGTTAAGCCAGGAACTTTAGCCATAGCTCCAGTAAATCCTTACTTAAACTGGTCCATCTGCCGTAAAAATAAAAGAATAAGAATTATGCAGTGCTGGGGACTCCTTCAAAGGTGCATCTTTTGTCCCTTTTTATCTTTCATGAAAGCAAATACATTTTTTCATTCACTACTGAAGTCCTACACACTTCTATTGAATAGTCATTGCTTTTCCACTTTAGCACCAAACTGCTAATATAGCCACTTAGTCTGCATCAGAAAACCTCCAAAGGAAAAAAAGTAATTTTCACTTACCGTAAAATGCCTGCATGTGTACTCCACCCACACTTCAGCACAGTTGATATAATCCTAGAAACACATGTCTTATTATTACCAATATTTACAAGAGGTTATGAGAAATACACTTGCAAAAAATCAACTTAAAAGAATTAACTCCTGAGGTATGATTCATGCAGGCCTAAAGATCTAGCACTAGTTAGAAACCTGAGAAGTTGCTTATGTAGTTATGTTACAGGTAATGATGTTATGCTTAAGTAGAGCTCAGAAAAGCAGGGATCATATGAAGATATTACCAGGCATCCTATTTTTTGGCATCTGTCTGTATCTAGCAAAGGTAAACCCTGTCATGCTAAGCATGTGCTTACTGAATAACTGGCTACAATTCTGCCCTAAACACAGAATCAGTAGTGAAACAGAATGAACGATAACTCACCTGTGGGTTCTTCAGCTTTGTTATAACCTTCCAGGCTTCATTTAATATTTGAAGGCGATCATTTTCAGGAGGATCAGCCAATGCCAAGTTCAACCCCAAGGAGCGGAAGAGGAGATGCTGGAAGTTAATGAGAAATTTTAAATTTAAAGTAGAAGATGCATGTCTGTCCAACACTGCTCTATGAGGTACAGTGTGCAGAAAGATTATTTGGATCAAACCATCTTTTATTTAAATTATGCGCAAGTTATGTAGGCAACTAAGAGTATAAAGAACCCTATCAGACAATGAACAGGAATTGGTACAAATTACATACAAAAAGTTACCTTTGGGAATCCAGATTCATCACACTCTTTAATCATGCCAATGAAGTCCATAGATCTTGCAGCAATAAACTCTGCTCTGAACGCTGACATTACTGAGTTCAGCAGCAAAGCACTACAATGAACAAAACACCGATCAATACAGCTCAACATCAACTAAAATTTTGTTGTCCCTTCATTTACATTGATCTGAACTTCTTAGACTAACAACTGTCAGGCATCTAACGTAAATTTTAAAAAAAGAGGATAAGGAAGAAAGAATTTTCACAAACTGATCTTCTATTGATGAGGATTAATAGTGCATAAGCAAAGCAAGAAAACATTAAGCCATTGGGTAAGGAAAAGGTAACCCAAGCTGTAGAATTTTTTCCACACAGGTTTTTTTGAACCATCACTTTATCAGTAGTTTACTAAAAAGTTCAAGTAAACCAGGAGTAGCCAACACATTTAGAACCTTACGCTCTCCTTTTAACTACAGTTCAGAAGTTTACTTTGGCAGGGTAAATCACTACTGAAGTTTTTCTCATTGAATTAAAATACATATGCATTATAAGAGTCAGATTTCTAGCAGCTGCATTGTTAGGATCTAAATAAATCCAAACAGTCATTATCATGTGGTAACCAGCAATGACATCTTTAGACATTTATGATTAATCATTCAGATCTTTATCTGTACTACTGGCCAAAGTTACTGATGGAAGAGTGAGCTCACTGCACTACTGTAAAACCCAGTTTACCGATACTATTATGCAAACCTAAGAAACAAAATCTAGTATAATTCAAGAGGCGATTCCTTTGGGCGAACTCAGCCATGAGTTAGCACAGAAGCTGCCTCATAAAACACTGTGCCCTTCGCTAGTCTGAAGCAGGCCACTTTACCTTGAGGGAAACTCTATGGAGAGCTTAAAATAGCCCAACGTCCTCTGTGTTTCTGACTGAGCATTAGTGGTCCCATTGCAATTTGACTGGAATTTGCATTTTATCATTAGACAAGTACTTCCAGTTCACTAGCTATATGCTCTGCAATACAGAGAAGCAGGCTGTCACTTTTCACTTAGATGGCTGCAATGTAGTTCGTGGAACATATTGAGATTATTTAAAGATTTATATACTGATGCCTCTTGCTTTGTAACATTTTGACAGTCATGAGAAGACATAAAAACACAGAACTCCACTTTAAAAGAAAACTACCATGCTTTATAGATCATCTAAACCAGATTATTCAGCTTCACAATAAAAAAGACATGTCCCAAAAACACTTCTTTAAAAAACATTCTCATTATACTCAGCAATTTGTCTTTCCTTCAAAGAGCAAGCAGGCACAAAGATGAGGTACCTAGCCCTTCTTTACAATGAGAAACACTCAAAAGGTGATTTTAAAGTAAGTTCCACTAAACACATCAACACCTATGCAGAACAATTAATACAGGAGAGTACATAGATTATTTTTACCTGTATGATACCCACTCTGATACAAAAGCATCTTCACATCTCACTTTTAAAACCACACTTTCCCTGCTCTCCTTAGCTCACTCACAGAATGCCAATGCTGGCGTTCCTCTTCTAAGCAATTAACATATTTCAGTTTCTCAGCCACTGCAGAATTGGACTGTGCAAACCAGGTCAGAAAAAAAAACAGCTGAAGTTTCACAGAACTCAGCCTACCTACCAGTAAAATGCACTGAGATATCTCACCAGCAGGCCAAATTGCATTTGCACAGCTTAGAAAGTACATCCAGAACTTTCAGACCATCCTGAACTATCCACTGAAGGAGATTAGTCTGCACACAGACTTCCAGGAGACATTTGGGATAATTTTAATGTTGAAAAAAAGCAGTTGCCTAAATATTACCATCTTCCAAAGGTGCCAGCTGCTTTAAAATTCCCTTGCATAATGCAGGTATGGGCAGTACACTCATTATAGACTTGTGTCTTCTACATTATGCAACACTTACTTGTTCCCCAATTTTTTGCATCTCTCCATCATCTCAGTAAGCAGAACCTGGAAGAATTACTTATTAAAATTAGTGGGTAGAGACTCTGCAAATAAATTCAGCTTTCAGCCTACTAAAAGCTGTTTTAGTTACCTACCAAATACATTCCAATAATCCTGCCTTATTCTGTATTTACAACAAAAGAAAACAATAGTGTAGCACAACATAAGCCACACCTACTGTAATAGGTACAGCAGCATTTTAATCAAACCCACCACTTGATGAAGTCAAATTTGCAATCCTTCAGCCATGCCATTTCTCAAAGCAATTACTAGTTGCCAGGCAGGTCAATTATCTCTGGCAGGAGAGGTGAAGATAACCAACTCTCTGCCACAGAATGCAGAACAGATCGAGAGTAAAATAGCCTGTTGACTATGTTAAGCAATTACCAAGCTCCAGTTTACTCAAATCATTTTTATATGTGTGACAGAAGAAACTAATGAATACAGGAAACAGACTAAACTGGCTAAAGGACAATAAGAAACAAAGAGGAATACTGCCAATGAATCTAACTTGAACTTTGTGGAAATGATCACTCTACCTCAATAGAAGAGAGAAACAGTTGTGTCTAGGCTCTTAATACTCGCTTTCACACTCATTTAATAAGTACTGACTGAGGGTTGGGGTTTTTTTAATAAGCAAAATTAACTCTTCGCCCCAACACTTCCTTTATCAAGCAATACCACACTTACTTACCTCAGGAGCACGGTATGCAATACACTGCAAAATCCAGTCTATAGCAGGAGAATAGAGAGTCAAATACAAAGGAATCTCCACACATTGTACTACCAGCTGATTCTGAACCGTATCCCCATGAATCTGTGGAAATAGAAGACAAAACCACGTTGGTGTGAAAAGGTATTTAATAGGAGCTATGATAAACTTTGACTATGACAAAGTTTGTATATGAGTGGAAACACCACCAGACAGAATCACAAAGATACACAAAGATTCTGAAGCATTGCTTGCATGCTGGGGAAAAAATACCAACCTCATAACATATATTATTAAAGCATGCAAACATGCTGAAAAGAGCAGTTTCAACTTATCAGGATGTAATACAAGTTTTTACATGCTATATTGGTGTACAGGAATCTAAATCTAGATTTAAGAAACTCAAAGATTTTTTTTAAAGTATGTGGTAGTTTGGTTAAAGAGTGTATTTATGAGGAGTGATTTTGCAAATAAAAACCCTACTTGCTTACTTGTTTAAATGTTAGGAGAAAGTCAAAGAAATTTTTGTTAAGGCTGTCTTTGAGTTGTGGTGCCACTTCCATCCCAACCTGTATTAAAAGAAAGAGAAGGATTTTATCTGTATGTATCACCTACGATTCTCCAACTGTCAGACAAAAATGCATTTTCCAGATGAGTACACCTAGCCCCACATATCATATCAACAAACAACACTGAATCACATGTTTTTGACTGATAATATTTCCTTGCTTGCTATTATAGTCGTGTCCACTAACAACTACCTGTGGCAGTTATAGCTGCATTTAAACATGGTTCTCCTAACATCAGCTTCAAGTTATGCATCTCTTTTAGCTGTACCAGGAGCAGTAAAAGCTGGACTGTGCATACAAACTGTTTCCAAAAGCCCTTCGGAAGCCTCGCGCTATGTAGCAGGAATGATTAGGCTATTACAAATATGCAGGCATTATTGCATTAAAAGATTCAAATAAACTAAGCAGCTCATCTATCACAGCAAACCAGAGGTTGGCAATTACTTGCAGATGCAGGAATTCATATGGACACCACTGAGTAATACACCAAAAGAGTACTGGGCAGTTTATTCAAACGTAACAGATACATCAACACTGAACAGATTTGTTGTCATTTCATAATGGCAGCTGATCTCAGGCAGTATTGCTAATTAGCAGCCCTACCATTTTCCAATTATAGCTGAGATCTTTGCCACTACTCTAGAAATGTATTTCACAAATACTTTTTCACTATAGATGACTTCCAGGGTCTTTTCTTAGGTAAGCTTCTCTTGGCTGAGCTGTTAGGGTAACTGCAGGAGTGGCTGAGGATGAGAACATGGCCACACTGCACTCTTGGACAAAAATCCACTGTCTGAGCACTGTACCTCCCCTGCCAAGGAGGCTGCCAGCCCCCTGCCTGCCACGTACACGCCAGCAATACGAGGAGGAAGATAAACACAGGGAAAGTGCACATATTAAATACAAAAAGCAGCACTCAGCAATCAAACAACTCAAAGTCCAAACTCTTCTTCCACTTAGGTCCCCAACATTTTGCCCTACCTGAAAATGAAAAACTGGAGTAAGCAGCACATAAAATTATTTTTACTTTTTAACGATACTTAAAGAAAGACTCCCTGTTGTTAAAGTGAAAGAGAAATTTTACTTTTTGGTTTGTTAGAAGGAAGAAACAAACTTCTGACTACTTCTGATAGAAATAGTAGTTAAAAGTTTTCTTTTAGTGGCAAACCTAGCTACAGTGAATCTTTGATACAGATCTGAAGTGTTAAGTGATAGCCTACCCTGCAAAGGTATGCTCTTGCATAGACTGCAACCAGTGGATCTCCAATTCCTCTAATCATAGACGTTAACCGTGGGAGACATTCTGAAATCCCTCTGTTAAGATTTTTCAGAAATGAAAATGAGATTTAACAATCAATAACAATTAAAATCACCTACAGATAACTTCAGTAGCTGCCTTGTAGACTGACAATTGAGTGTGTTATAGAAACACCTACCAAAGAATAATAATTATTAGGACAAAATTCTATCTCAGAAGTAAAATTTTATGTGTTTAGTAACATATACCCTATATTCAAATTGCAGCATTTGTTACTATTAGTGCAGATAGCCAGGCTGGATGCTGGGCTTGTAAAAGACAAGCACAACTGAAAAACTCCTCTAGTTTGGAGGACCAGCAGAGCTACAGGAGGGCTGTAATTCCAAGTGAAGAAAGCAGCCACTCCAAGCGGAACTGGCAGAACTCCTCGTATGTCTCATTTTCCCACAGGTCCTTTTTGACAGAGCTGTACTACTGCCTGGAGATGAGGCCCATCAATTCCAGCAAAAGAACTGCTTTTTAGGGATAATGAAGTTGTCACTATAGTAGCAATTTGGCTTACAACACTCATTTCAAAATAACTGAAAAGGACAATTACATGTGAAGGAACATTTTCAGCTCAGCAACTGACACTGTTTGGCAACATATGAAGCTTATACCAAGATTTTCAACAGATAATGGGCCATTGCTCCGAAATTCTTTCTCCAACTCTGTCTCTAGCAATGCAACACATCAATGTCTTCCTTTCAAGTTTCCTATCCTGCCTTCTTGCCATACTCATCTCAACAGTCTTGCTTCCCCCTCTACCATCTGAAGCCGCTGGTTTTTAATTTGCAAAGCCCTGCTGTCACAATTACACATATATCCCAAAACTGCAAGCACTACTGCTTTTCAAATCGTATCACAGTTCACCTTGAATTTTTCCACGGCATTTTCACTAAGAATTTCCAAACCTCTCAGTAGTGATTCTTCTCAGAGATTTTGGAGTACTGAGAGGTTTTGGGGTTTTGAGAACCTCTCCACCATTAATCACAGAACTTGCATGCTTAGCTCCTTAGCTCATAAGCCTGCCCATTCACTCCCTTCCCATATTTAACATTTACTCTTACGTTTTGGACAGGAACTTATTGCACTTCAGTATCGCCGCTTCCACGTAACTAAAATGAAGCCAAGTTAAGGAACAAAACTAAGATGTATACCATTTAAAAACAGGAAAATAAACTTATATACCAAATGTATATTGAACAAATTATTTCGAGGCCTTCTGTAATTCATCTCACCATACTTTGTTGATTTTTATGATTTATGTGCAAGTTTTTTATTGTTTCAAAAGTTTTCTCACATCAACTCTGCTCTTGCCACGTTGCTCATAGTCAATAATTCAGTATTCAGTTTACTATGAAACACGACTCAAAACTGAATTCAAAACATACAGCTCGAAACAAACAAAACAAAGGCAGTATAAACATCAGATCCCTGTAGATTTTATTGAAACAAACATCTTCATTTTTGGAATAGCCCATGAAAAAATCTGCAGACACACTCTGAGAGTTTTTAACAAGGATACAATCTGGGAATGAGTTCTCTGATGGAAGCAATCTTGAAAAACCAGTTTAAGCAAGTTTCTTTAGCTGTATCGTTAACACTCTCTGGAGAAAAATTATCTGGGGGGAAAAAAACAAAGCCAACAACCCAGAAATAGTTACATTCTTTCTGGAAATAAGTTATTTTTAATTCTAGGTTTAAAATTGTATTCTCTTTCTTTTCAACAGGAAATTAGGCACACAGTAATAAACCAGGCAACATGTTTGCTCCTCCACTCTTCTGTGTGGCACTAAGAGCTGAGGACACAGACAGCAAGAAGAGGTAACCAGAGCTTCCATCTTGCATTAAGTAACATTTCAGAGGCTGAAGTCAAGCACTCAAAGCTAATCTCAGATGTGTTAACTTAGACTTCTAACCTCTGCCTCCCCCTAAAAGCAGAAATTGTAAAAAAAAAAAGGGGAATCTATAACAAATACATGCACATAAATCTGTAACAAACACATACATATAAGAAATTTAAACACATTCTTTACTTTAAAAGGATAATTTAATTTTTAAAAAATACTGCTTAAAATGATGTTGCAAGAAGCAGGAAATATTAAGCACTGAAAGAGCACTTGTCTTTGCACACTGAACAAGTACCACTGCAGCACAGTCCTCTCCTCAAGAGCTGGGACTGTTTGTGTCAGCTGCCAGCAGGAAGAAACTGCCACCCCGGGGTGGAACAGATGGGTCAGGGCACAGTGCTCTGGTCAGGTGAGCATGCAGATGCATGGCTAACTGCCTCCTCTTTCTCCTTATTGCCTGGAGCCAATGGCAAAAATGGGCTTCTTGGGATCAACCCGGGTCTGAGGCAAGATGGTTGGGAAGGATGGGTCCCTCTTCTCTCAGCACACAAGCAAAGAAAAGCTACACAAGCAGCTTCTGCTGTGAATGAATGCTTATAAACTCCTTGTGAAACAGTTTTAAAAACCAGTGCTCTCCTGTCCCTGCCCCCAGAAAGTGAGAAGCTCCTGCTCCACAAGAAAGTTTCCAACTTCCAAGACTAGAGAAGCCACATGCTACATGCTGACTGAGTACATGAAGAAGTTCTTTCTCATCTAGGACCACAGGAGTTCTCATCTAACTTTGTTTTGCTTGGTTGCCACAGGATGAGCATGGAGGTTGGATCTAAAATGCCTGGAGGCTCACAGTGCCATGCACAGCAAGCACAGCACAGATTTTCCTTCTCCCTCCCACTCCTAGAGCTGCCTGGGAAGCTCCCACCAGCAATGCCCCCGGCAGCTCCATAGCTGCAGCAGGAGCTCAGCTCTCCAGAACAGAGGTAACTGTGCCCAGTAATCGTGACATGCTACAGGAACTGCCTGCCTTCATTAATGTTTATAAGAACAGTTTTGTCAGCTATGCAACAACCAAATGTATCTTCAATATTTTCTGTAAGTTTATTTCAAATTTAAATATTTGTTGATTTCAAGCTTCTGGCTCAGATCCTGTGGATTTAACTGCAACCTACTGGTACTGCTGCATTGCCAACTACAGAGTAAGAAGGTTTCATATTTCAAGGACATGCACTTAATACACTACAAATTGCAAGGAAATGCCTGTATTTCCATGGAATGTTTCAGTGCCTTCCTAAAGAGGTTCTTCCATACACATCTGTACTGTAAATGTTAAAGTAGACTTTTACATTGTGATGAAACTTCAACCGAAAAGGTTAGGACTGTGCTATCCTGGTAAACTGAACATCAACTGAATGGCAGCCTGCTGCTTCTTCCAGGACTCTTCCCTAATGAAAGCCAAGCTATCAACTTTCCAATGAAGCAATAGAAACATCTATTAATCAAAACCTGAGACTCTCAGGTTTGTCTGTTAAATCTGTACCATTAAATTTAAGCTATTAAAGTGTAGTACTTTCAGAAAAGAGCATATGCTAAAAAAGACAGAAAAAAATCTTCAACTAATCTGTATGTTCATGGTGAATTCTCCCTCTATTTACACATCATTCTTTGTGATTTCAAGTCTCAGAAGACCCAGTTTATGTTTAGTAGCATCAAAGCCACAAGCACATCTTACTATACCTTGGGTAGATTCTTCACAGTTAAAACGTAAACTTGCATAAACACTGTTAATGGTGGAAGTCATAAGCAATGGACTTTAGTAAAAACTAAAAATAGCTAGATTCAAACCAGAACTTTTTTCATAGGAGACACAGTAGCACAGGTCCTGTTTAACTTTTCCCAAATTAGTTCAGACATGATTTTTTCATGGAGCACAATAGAAATAAACACATATTTACCTGTCAAAGAGACACGATTGTCCATGCACATTGACAGAATTCTTTCATACACTAGTTTCCCTGGTTAAAAAAAAAAAAAAACATTTAAAAAATTACATCATTCCTAGCAAACTGTTTAACAAACTGCAAAACACAAAATGTTGATACAAAGGTTCCCTCTCCAGCACACATTGAAATTAGCTGGGAAGCACTGCCTACAACACTGGCAATGTGCTGCCCTCTACCGAGACTGAAACGTTAACTCTGAGTTTAGCACTTTGCACGCTGTAAAACATTTATCTGGCTCCCTGAAGTGCAGAGGCAGCACACAGGTCAGATTTCCCCCAGGGCAGGAAAGGACAGCTGGTGTCCTGTCTTTGCCGAGTTGGGATGTTATGTTACTTTCAGTAAGTAGGAAAGAGCACAAAGAGGAAACACGACTTGAAAACAATTGGATCTATGTCATAGCATATCCTGCTGAACATCAAAATACCCTTCAACTTTGAATGCTGTCGTAAATCTTCTCCATAACCCAGCAGAAAAACAAGAGAATCATATGAAGTGGATGACAATTTCACTTAAACAATCATTTAGAAGTGATAAAAAGATTTTTTAAAAATCAGTAACTACATTTTGATCACTTCATAGTCCCTCTTCAGCTAAAGAAAAACTTTCTGACTTCTGTTCTTCAAATATAGAGTGAAATATGGAGTCGAGAGGCTGCCAAAATATTTTCATAATAACGAGTGTATTTTAAATTTCAAAATGCCAAGATCGTTATTTTTCTCAAGGTTTTGTTGTAGATACTAATACATAAAGCACAGAATTACAAAATTAAGTATGTTGGTTTTAAAGACTTCATTCATAAGAGTTTTTAAACAATTGTACACCATGTTTCTACCACTGGTGTCCAAATGTTTACTTTGGAAAAGTTCAGTGTTAAAACTGAGAGTCATTTCAACACTTTTCCAATAACTTCAACGTTTTCTAACTTTACAAAAAATTATTTTCATCTCATTAACAGTAAGTAGTAAATCTGGCACATTAGATACTTACCAAAAGTATCGAGGATATCTGTAATTAAAACAAATTTACTTGGATAAAACTGGATTACTGTTGTGTCTGAAAGAAGCTTAGAACACTAGAAGGAAAAAAAAACAAACACAGAAACATTCAGAGCTCAATGCAAGTTAGTGTGTTTACTCCAGATGGGCTGGAACAGATGAATATGTACAGATGGAAAGAACCAACATGAACAACTATCCAGCAGAAAGTACAAGACCGTCTAGCATAACACAGCTTGGGACTCTGTATTTTTCAGGTTATTCCTCATTTCCAGCAGAGCCAGTCACAGATCTGTTTTTCCTTTATACAAGTTAATTTACAAAGCAGAATTTGAGCTGACTATTCAGATCTGTGCATTTGTTCAGACAGGACAAATTCTCTCCCAGAAGCATAAAAGGCACTTCTTTTCTAAAACAACTTTTTTTGAGGGCATTTTTCAGTTTCTCACCATGTCTCTGAACAGCCATATCAACGTTAGCTAATGAGCTTTTTGACACATCTTTGCAGCTCACGTAACCAGTTCAAACATTTTGGAAACAGGCCAGCAGGTCCAGTCTGCTCCAGGGAGGGTTGATCACCACCCACAGGCACCCAGCATGATGGCTGGGGCAAAGACACATTTGAAAACATATTAGCCAGCTTAGTTCTAGTATCGTTCATTCAGGGAGGAACCATTTATGATATGAATTCAAAATACACAGTGAGGAATGAAGATACTTTGAAGATATTTAATTAAGATGTACTTTGTTTTCCAAGATGGTGCAGACTAAGCTGCAGCCAAAAAATCTGGCATGGAGAATCAACTTCCACCTGAAGAAAATAGGCAAATGACTGAATGGGGAGAGCAAGGCATCTCCTCCCTGCGTGAGCCAAACATGACACCTGACCATGAGTCTTCTCCAGTCTCTATTTCAGACTGACAAATACAGTATTCTCTGTGATCTCTGTCCTTTCTCTCACCTTCATCAGGAAACAGTTCTTCAATCTCAATGGAATAAATAAACTTCAAATTTTCATTATATCTGAAAACCCAGGAATCAATCTGATAGCCCACAAGACTGCTTTGTTTAAACAAGAAAATCGTAACATTTGAACATGCTTAAATGAGCGGCAGTTTTAGTCTTTTTGCTTTATTCTTCAGGGAGGAAGTGTGCACCATTAAGACAGGTGAGAGCATTCACATCTTACAACCAAAGCAGAATCTTCCCTACTGCACGGTAAGTCAGTCACCTCCAAAGAATGGTAATTCAGTAGCTGTTCAGGGCCTACGCACACCATGAACACACATCACTTTTCTTAGAGCTCACACAGATAATCAACTTACTTCAGCTTACTCTAAGTAGCTTAGCTTATTCCAGCTTGGCAAGTAAAGTATCTTGTAAAATGGCACGTTATAAATTCAGACCCTGTCTTAATAACCAGAAATCTTCCTGCACTTCAAGCCCTGTAAAACTGGCATCCAGAGAATGAAGGCTCCATCCCCAACATCCAAATGAAAGATCTTGTGTAATATCATCATTAGTTGTTAAACCAAGATAATTCTGGCATTCAAACTCAAATTGCTCTTTCCAGCCCAGGATATATTTCTGAAAATAACAACCTTAAAAAAGGCCAAACTTACCCCTCCTATTGCACACTAATCAGTATGTGATACTAATAACGATCGACTACATATCTAATCACAGCCGGATGTCAAGAAAACCGCTTAGTTCTTTAAGAGGATACAACAGTCTTAAAATCATGTTATTGGCTACGAAGAACCACAACAAGTTAGGTCCAGCCAGGTTTCTACCATATCTTGCTTTACAAATATAGAACTATTGTTACTTTTAGTCTCCTTTATGAAAGATTTTTGTATTCATGTTAATTACCCAAACACCCATTTGGTTCTTACCCAATCTTTCAATTAATGATGAGCATCTGCAGCATGAAGTTCGAGTGAAAAGTGAACAATACACAGACAACACTTTAAGAGATAAACGCAGGCAATTTTGATATCTTACCTAAAAGAAAGCACTGAATCCATCTTAGAAATGACATTATTCCAGAACGGTTTGTGAAACCACGTGTAGAGTATATGCAAGTATTAATCCATCACCATAACCGCCTGTCAGGCACTGCACGTATTAATGCACTGCAAATACAGGATGTCTACATCCCTCTTCTCCTCCTCCAAACTTTTAATACTGTATTCTCTTTCACTAAGACATTCACACTTCACAATGCCATATATGGATTTTTTTTAAAGAATAATAGTGCTTATCTCACAGCAATAATATAGAACATTAGTCACTCTAGGTCAGATAAAATTTTCTGATCTCCCTTCATTTATGCTTCATTTCCTTTATTGTCTTCACCACATTTTAAGCTGAAATTACTGCTAACAGTTTTCACAAGAGTATTCAGCATAAGAAAAAAAAATCCTGACTTTATATAACCCTGCTTGGTGACTATTAGCATTACATCAGTTTTACTGCTTTTAAGGATGTCATTATCTCCTGTCCTCTGATGCACTCTGCCTCTGGCCTTTTTTTAAAGGCCAAGCCAAACAAAAGAGCATTTAATTGTCCTATTCCTGCCTGCCCCCTTCACAGCCCATCACCCCAAATAAGCTAGAGGAAGGTTGTGGAGAAGTTTAAAAAAACAAAAGAAAACAACAACAAACACTTAAAAAAAAATAATCTAGAGTTGTTTTCTGTACTTTACTAGGGTCTGAAACCAGATTATTCAGTTGCCTTAAGTCTGGAGGGGGAATACACTGATATTCAAAAAGCCATTCTGGTAATATTTGGGATGAGGGGCAAGGGGATAGAGGAGGAAAAGGAGAAGACAGGAAATTACATGTCCTGGAAAGGGTTGATACCACTATTTATTTTTTTTTAATTATCCCTAACCAGGTAAAATTTCCACATCTGTCATTTGGCCATTCTATTGAGAATTCCACCCCATGTACCCTAATAAAAATCAATATATAACAACAAAGTTGAAAATCCAACTGTTGTCAGAAATCATAAAACTCTGAAAGAAACGGGTTTCAGTGAAGAACAGAAGAAAACAGAAAAATAACAGAACCCCTTCTTCCCCCAAGAAAGAAATCAGACAAGCCACGCCACCAAACTTGCCAGTTCTGTACAGAGCCAAAATGTAAAACTGACCTGGATGACTATTTTCAGAGCTTTCACCTTCTGATCAGAGGACCAGGCATCCTTCAAAGACTGGTTCAGTTCTTCAATTCGGTTCATGTAATCCTGCTGAGTCAAATTCAACAGCTCTTTCTGTGACCCCTGGCAAGAAAACACAAGTCTACTTTAATAAGAGAGGGAGGGAAGGAGGGTGCTGTTATTATAGAGTTAAATCACCAGGGGGGAACCCACAAAACTTACTACAGAATTACCTAATTTTTGCAGCATCAATATTGCAGGTGTTTGGCACAGGAGTGCATCACAACTGCTTTGGTTTTCCAGAGACACACAACAAAGTACCCAAAGTTGTCCATGAGATCAGAAATGTGGTATTGTATTTGTGGTACAATTAGGACCCTAACACTACACACAAGCACACCAGCACCTGTGTAGAAGCAGTATTAGAGGGAAATGAAATGTCTTGCCAGCAGGGCCCTTCAAAATTTGTTGACAGCAAGGAAAATCTGGCTGTGCTTCACACTCAGTAAAAGAAAAAAAACAACCAACCAAACTATCTTCATTTCATACTCAGTACTGGAGCATTCTTGTGATCTTTTTTCCAGAAGGTCCTACAAACCTTATAAAAACATTACATATACAAAAAAACCCTAGAGAAACACTGAAAGCAAAAATAACTGTTTAAGCTTTAGAACCAAACTGACATGGGAACAAAGTGACTATAAACGGGCTTAGTAAAATCTGAAGGTGGTTCTGGAATAGCCTTGAGTAGAAGCATGAGAGACATTAAAAACTACCTTCAGGACTAGTTTTGATGAGTTTATTAAGCTCCATCACAGAACAGATTTCATATATGAGAGTCTAGAAACAACCATCAGTAAAAACAGATTAAGAGATAAATGCAAACGCAATTATTTTCAGAGAAGATTACATTTTTTTATGGTTAAGGGGTACTTTATTTTTCTACTGAAAGAATCTAATCCTTTATTTCTGATGCGCAACTATCAGAACTGTGCTGGCTCAGGCAACCTGAAGTTAGTTAAAAGTCAGAGGTTTCAAAACAACATTACTCATTACTCAAAACAATCCTAGAAGTACCCCACAGATTTGGGTTTTAGGTAAGTTATGGAACACCATCTTTGCACAGTAAAATACTGAAGTTTGAGAAATAACTCAAGTACTCAGTATCTCTATCAAGCATACAAATGTAACTAAGCTCAAGTAGACAATATGAGGCTTCTGCAATGGGGCAAACAAAATTATCAGCTGGTAAGACTATCAGGCTCCCTGAAGTTTTACAGCAGCTGCAGGCTGTACACAGTACCAAGGTAAATCAACATCAGGGAATCAGGTGAATTTTTTGTTCACAATTTCTAGTGATACAAAAATATGATTTTGCCTAAATTCTATAACAGTAAGGATTGAAATTATTAGAGGAATTCCATAGAAATAACATCCTTGTTTAAATGCAGCATAAGCACATGCAGAATCAGGGCCTTCTTGAAAGGTTTTATAAAAGATTTTTATTTCATAAACTTATTTAACTTTTTAAATGGTGATGTATTTGGATCAGAAAACTTTCTCACCTCTTCCAGATCATCCAGTTCTTCTAACCTTGTCCTCACTTTTTCAGAAACTGCTGAGCCAGTAGTTGTAGCTTTTCCTGTAAAGAATGCATGTTTGAGTTTCTTTAACATTTAAACACTTGGACTTCTAAAGGAAAACAAACCTGAAAGAGCTTGAGAGACTCAGACAACTAGTCAGCTTCCATGACAGAAGACAAATGCTATTAGTGGCTACTGCTGAAGACACACATTTAAACATACCTACAGTTCATTCACTTTGAGCAGGAAACGTCAAGTAAGCAAAACTGAATATAAATGAGTTTTCTTTCAAGTTTTGCTGTTAAGGAAAGAACCACTGGATAGAACCGTAGGATAATTTAGGTAGGAAAAGCCCCACGGAGGTCTGTGTCCAACTCCCCTCCTCAAAGCAGGTCCAATTTTGACGTTTTAACAGGTTGCATAGGGTTACATCCAGTTAATTTAATGTTATCTAAAGATAAAAACTTCACACCCTCTTTGGACATTCTGTTCCAGTGTTTGACCATCCTTATTCCAAAAAAAGTATTTCCTTTTTTTGCAGAAGCTGAAATGCTGCATGTTTACCCATATGCAAAAATTCTGATTTCCTATGCAATCAGCTGTCACTACTTAGCCTGGATTTGTTTTGCTAGAAAGCATGATAAAATATTTAACATTTGGTTCTTTTTTGAATGTTCAGTATACAGTTGAAATAATTTCACTTTCATGTAAAGAGAATAACTGAACAAGTTCCCAAGAGACTTGTCTGCTTTCCCTTCCAGCAATGGGAAGAGTTGATAAACATGATCCTCAAAGTATCATTGCTCATTTCAAATGGAAGAAAGTTTTAAGCTACAGTGGAAGGCAGCAAATTCCATTTCCTTCCACAACACAATCATTAGCCTGTAAGTCATACAAGACAAGATGGTTATGTGGCTTCTTTTCTATAATTATTGTAAGTAAAAATCCAGCAGAAGTCTTATTCACAAAAACCCCCATAAGACCCAACCGTATGTCAGAATGGGGAGAGGAAATCACATTTCAACTACTCTTGACCACAAATCTGTCACTGCAGCCCACCTCAGGAAAAATCTGTTACTGTTAGATACAAAGAGACTGCTCACCTTTTTCAGATCCCATGTACAGATTCTGTGAAGAAACAGAAGCAGCAGACTTTTAGGAAACATGTACTAGTTAGCATCCCAAGAATGCACAGGGTAATTACACTGCTAATTAAGTCTCTAACCATTTAGAAGTAGACATGAGACCAGAAGTTATTTGTATTGTTACAAAAAGACAAAGTGATGGCTTCTAAGTACTGACAGAAGTACTCAGCTCTGAAATAATCACTACAAGAGTTTGTGGTACAGCTTTCTACCATATAAAAACTGAAACCAGTATTTACTCATGAAATAATTACAAAACAGCAACATCCAAAACCCCTTAAAAGTCTAATACAAATAAATAAAACTGGAGAAGCTGCCACTTACAATAGAGAGTTTCTCTGTTGTTGTGTATCTAGCAAGAATTTCACCACGTTTGCTTGACCATGGCTCAAAGTCACTTCCTACTGCTGAGCTGTCATCTCTATCCCGTTTCTTTCGTGTACTATCCTATGAGGGGAGTACAAGTGCAAATGTTAAATACAAATCTGGAAAAAAAAAGAGGAGTCTGATAAAGATCAACTTAATCTTTCAATGCTTATTGATCCAAAATTTTACAATATTTAAAAAAAATACATCCATATTTAAATAAATGTCAACATAAACAGGTAATTAAAAAAGACTACTTTATTCTATTAATACAGTGTATTTGCATTAACCTCCAAATTGGTGAGACAAATATATTTTATCCAGGGTTGGCTTTGTGGTTTTGCTTTTTTTTCAGGTTTTACTTAGTTAACAGCCCTCCAGTGTTACCATGGTAGCAGTAGTTGTCACAGGATCTGCAGCTGCTGCAAATAGTGACAAGGGATCACTACCATCCAGGACACTGCTCAACGGATCCATTACAGAACTAGAAGAAGAGGAGGAGGTAGAAGAAGTGCTTCCTTTACGGTTCATTTTCTTGGTCTTGGATTCAGTAACCTGAAAGAAAAATTCAAAACTATTGAACAAAAATATTTTCTCTTCCCTCTAGTTTCTTTAACAGATCATGAAAATATGTACTACATAAATTGTGCTGTTGCAATGAAAGCAAGGACCCACCCACGAGAAGCTCTTTAGAGTCAGCATTAGTACATAAATTGAAGCACTTCCTTTCCCCCTGAATCTGGAGGCACTCTGCACTAGCATTCCCATTGTTTTTCCTTCCAATTCTGGGTCCACAGAAATATAAGAACAACCATTCTCAATTTCTTTCTAGTGTCCTTCCTCTATTTTATTGTTTCTCTCCTTCTCCTCCAACCCTTCTTGCTCTTTGATTTCCTCTGCCAGTCTCATCTTTACTTTTCTTGTACAACACTCAAGCCTGAAACACCAAATCCGTTCCTAAGGCCCCATCTTATCTCCATACTGACCTTCCTGAGTGGAAGCTGCTGCCCATTTATCATTCATTAGTGTGTGACTATCATCTCTTTGAAGCTGAATTTTTTTGTACATCCACATTTTTAAAAGCCTTTCATACACTAAAGAAATTATAAATGTTTTAAAGCATACAGCTGACTGGAAGTTAACCCAAAATCAGACCTTACATCAAGCAATTATGTAGCTTATTCGTACCGCGACAATTTGATTTTAAACTTATCCATTATTCAGCATTTAATGCAACCAAGAAAACCCACAAGTTGAAATGCTATATTAGTCAGAAGGAAACTGTTTTTGACACATAACAGCACCAGCAAATTTCTCTAAAGGGCAAACAACAGAATAAACCTTGATGCCTATAAAACAACAGGCCACTTAGCACAGAAAGGAACTTCACAAGTACCACTGCCAACTTCAAAGCTTTTTAATTGTAAAGGAGTAGAAGTAAGAAGAGGAACACAATCTCTGTTGATTCACACTCATTTTCCAAAAGCACAAAAAGAAACTCACTGTAATGGGCTTTAGTGGATGGTAATCACCAAAATCCAAGGGTACAGATTCCAGTTTGCACACTTCAGATTCCAAAACATAGTTTCTTCCCCTCGCATGCCTTCAAAAACAAGAGTAAAGGGGAGGTAAACATATACATAAGTAATCACATACTTACAGAGAAATATATCCTATGTCTATATAGATGCAGGCATATTCACAAGAAAAAAAGCATGTTGAAAAATAAGTCAATGTAAATATCAAAATTTCTCTCTCTGTTGAGTTACATGAACTAAAACTGAAGAAATTTCACTATCAGGCATTCAACTGTATTCAGCCTCTACAGCTGGAGTCTCCTCCATTCCACTGGACCTCAACAGGGCAGTTTAACCAAGCATTTTTTGTGTCTGGCAGGCTGATGGAGATTACTAAACATATCTTTTAAACTGAATAGAGTGAAAGAAAAATTTTAATGAAAAAACTAAGAAATCAAAGTTATCATGAACAGATATAATGAGGGACCACACAGATCAACTTGTGTAAAGCTCTTCCCTGAGAAATTTTCTATCTGTTCACTGCACTTGTAACAAAAGTTGCAAGTCAAATTATAAGAAAAAAAAAACTTATCAGTACTCATATGCTTGCACTGTAAGTCCTTGTATAAAAGTGACTTTCCTATGAAAATTAAGTATGCCGTTAAGTGAAATAAATCACAAAGATATGTATGCTTCCAGTTTTATTTTGAATCTGATACTAAGAGAGAAATGTGAGAACTACGGCTTCCATCTCTAATTGAAAAGAAGACTTGATTCCAGAAAAGAATATGAATAAAAGTATTTGAGTGAAACAATGTTGCCACTAGGAACTAGCAATAATATACACTAATTTATCAATCACAGTTTAAGAATGCTGCTCTTTTATAAAACAGACCATTCAGCCTGGTTTTAATTGTTCAAGTATAAATATATATTTCAAAAGGCTTTTAAAGCACATTTGACAACGTAGAAAGGCAAAAATGGGGATTAAAGCTTCCAGATAACATTTTAAAAAAGACTTAAGAGTTATAGATGCTCTCTAATATCTCTGACATACTATACATCAGTATAAAGAAATAATTCCTTTTAATTGTATGTAGTAGTAGTAATGGTTAAACAGGGATATGAAAACATGAACTTACAAAAATACATAGGACAGCTGCTTCCTAAAACAATCACCATCGTAGCTACTACACGGTACCTTCCTTTAGCAGCAGCAATAGTTAAGTACTAAGACAGAAAGAGATGCAAATAAAATCTAGAAAAACATATTTGAAAAGGTTTTCTCTGCATTCTACCCTCCACAACTTTTTCATTATTGGTTTGGGTTTTTTTAATATTTGAAGCATGCAGAGCAGCTAATTGTTCTTTCCTGTTTCATTCAGGACCCTGAGAATGTTTACAGCACATGCTAAGGCCATAGCTGAACAAGTAAAACCAGTGGATACACAAAGGTTTATTTAGTCAGACTCCTAATGAAAACAGCATTTCCCCCCCCCATCTTTCCCACAAAAACTAATCCAAGCTTTCAAAGAATTCCATTCCTACTCAGAGATCTAACTCATTAGGAAGAATTTCAGCAGTGCCAAGTAGCCAGCTCTTCTACAGATAATATGTACCCTTAAAAACCCTCAGATTCATTAAAAAAAAAAATTAAGAATTAATGTAATTTACAGCTGTGCTACTGCAAGGAGAAGTTCTGACTTCTAATGAGATACAGCAGAGCAAGAGAAAGAGTCCAGTGAAATCCATGTACTTATTCCTTCTGTTTTCTTGATCTCCAGCTCCTTTCCCTCATATATGAATAGTCTCTTTCATTTACTAATTTTCCATGTTTCAATGATTCTCCTTGCTCACTTGCTTCATGAGTTAATTAGCATTTGGGTGTAAAATCTTTCAAACCCTGGCTGCCTAATTATAACATTTCTATTACTCCATTACAGCTCTGTTAGTACTTCCATACCTCTTCTTTTCAGATATTTCCAAACTAGCAGTAAAAAAAAATGTCACTGACAGCTCACACTTGGCATGCCACCACCAGGCCAAGATCAATGGCACTCTAATTATAACATAAGGCACCACTGGGCAAGTATACTTGCCTAACACATATGTGGGAATGAAGAAGAGCTGTTCACACTGCAAATAAGTCTTTTAAAATGCATTTACAATTGTAAATTTACAATGTGACTATTCAAGTGATAAGACAGCTTGTAACACAGCTAACATGGGACAAGTTGAAGCTTGCTCTGACACTAAGTTCCACTTATTCTCCAGGGAAAGGAGATGAAGTATTGCTTTCTCAGCCACAGCAGCACAGCTTCCCAGAGTAAATAAAAACAAAACTCAGGCCAAGCTGGGGCTTCATCCCCAGTGCTGACTTCATGATACACCCCTGCTTGCAGGTGCTGTTCTTACAACAGGTTTCAACCTGTTTCCACAGACAAGCATCACTGCATTTGCCACTATGCTGTGCCTCGACACCTACCACACTCTCAACCTTTTTCTCTCTTCCTGGTAAGCAATCTTTTTTTTTCTGGGACTGCTGTACTTCCTTCTTTAACCCTAAGTTTCTGAAGCTCTCCTAGCACCCAGCCCACCCGAGGAACCCAGGAGCCTCCTTCACACTCCAAGTCCAGCACAGCCAGCCCTGAGTGGCAGCAGGACCAGCCTGTGCTCCACACCTCCCCTGCCTGGGACACGACACCTTCCAGGCACACAGCACCCACCTGGAGCCAGTGCCCACCCCAAAGCAAGGGCTCCACAAAGCTCATAGGGAGCACAAACAAGCGAGGTATGGAAACTGAGAAAGAATCTTTACAACACCAGACATATACTGGTATCTATAATACAATGACATGCACCCACAACTGAATGTACCTATCATTATTTGATTAAACACAAACCCAAACAGTGTATCTGCATATTTACACATTGCTATTACAAAAATGAAATCTAGCCCTAAGGTTTACATTACATATTTGCCAGTTATTTTTACAACTCTAACCATTTTTAGACCAATAACTTTCCCAATTTGAACACTATGTTAATGCAAGATCCTTTTATTCAGTGCCAAGAGGTGCTATTTTTTCTCTCATATGAAGACTAATGAAGATTAATCTGCAAAACACCTTTTTAAAATTAGCATCCAACAATGCTTTCAAATAGCTGGCGTTCTACTGAACCCTGTAGTATGACAGTATCTTCCATAATACAGAAAAATACACAGTAAAACATTTTATTCTAGTTCATTATTTCTTCACAACCACTTCTGCACCAGTGTTACCAGACCTATTCACCAGCCTGCTATGTCACTGCTGCATTACGTAAAATTCAGTTTGTCAGCATCCCTACCACTCTGCTTTTTGGCTGTGGTCCTTAGTTTTTCAGTATATTTTGGTACTGCTACAAATGCAGAAGTTGCAGCCATATTTATTCCTTTCAGCTTCTGCAAGGTCACGACCACACAGAAACTCCACTGAAATTACTGCACTCAAGGTAAGTACCAACAGTTCATCAGCCAACTAACGTGTTAGAGCCACTTTACACACTCAAATTACCTTAGCTACATAAATGCAGGTTTTAAGGTATTTCATACCCCAGTGATGTATTTTAAAAAGCATTGCTCTGGTGTTCTTATAAAACCTCAACAGATTTCATTAGCAACGAAACTTCTAAATCCACAAATTATTTCCTCTTTTTATTACACATAAAAGTTTGCTCACACATTAATAACATGAAAGAGTGACACAGGTGATTTTCAGCGTGACAATGTATAGATAGGGAAAACTTTGGGGCAGCCTAATGCTTTAATTGGTTCTAATTACTGAACGTTACTTTCCTTGACTCCACATTAGGTTTGATTTCTGGCTTGCTCAGGACTGTAACACATCAGCCACATCAAATCTGGAAGTTAGATACATTTGATGCGTTAAAAGAACAATTGCCTCAGGAGAACAAGTCTTTCAGAAACAGAAAATAAGCTCATTTGTAAACAAGAACAAGTTTGAGGAAAAATGAACTAGGAACATACTTTCCTTTACTCTGTCAGAGATGGAGCACCTAATTTACCCTTTCTTTCCATAACAAATACCAGAGTGTAAGTTGTTCCTACACCGTGCAGCTTCCTCAGCTCTACACCAAGTTCTCCTGCAGAAATATCGCATATCATAGAATCATAGAATTGTCCGGGTTGGAAGGGACCTTAAAGATCATCTAGTTCCCTGCCATGGGCAGGGACACCTCCCACTAGATCAGGTTGCTCAGAATCAGCTAGAAGCTGACTCTGCCTCTTCATCTCATAGCCTGTAACCACCGTGTCTACTTGTAAAGAGCCCCTGAGAGACACCTAACAGAAGATAAACTGTGCCAGCCCGCTGAAATTGGCAGCTGGGCACGTCCCTCCTGGCTGGCGGGTCTGAGGCGGCGGCAGCGGCCGCAGCCCAGACACCGGCCGGCACACATCAGCCCTGTTCTCCCAACAGCGGGGACACATCGTGAAAACCACGTGATCCCACCAAACCAGGCGCCAGCTACTCCCAAGGTCCTTTCTTGCTTAGCTAAGGGGAAACAAGCCCCGAGCAGAGGCCAGCGCCCGTCCTCCCTCTCCCGCCCGGGCTCCGGCAGCAGCAGCCCCGTCCTTCAGCCTCCCAACCCGGAGCGGGGCGGCCCCGGCCGGGGCTCACCGGCACGTACGGACCTGGGGAGCCCGCTCCTGCGCGGAAACTTCATGTAACATAGTGCAGAGACAGCTCCACCAGTGCCCCGCCACCCCAGGTAGCTTCATATAAGCCCAGCGTGTTATTAATCTGATCTGTGTCCTCGGGCTCCTCCAGACAGCCACCGAGGGAACCGCCGGGCTGCGCTTCCAGCGCCCCGGCTTCCTCCCTCCGCTCCCGGAGGCTTCAGTCTGCTCAGGCCGAGCAGCCCCAGGAGCGGCGAGCGCTTTCGCTTCGTGAGGGCGAGGCTTCCCCAGCCCCGCAGCCCTCGCTCGGCAGAGGAGCTTCCCTCGCCGGCACGTCGGGCGTTCTCCGAGCCTCCCCCGGGCCGCGGCCCCCGGCTCGGAGCGGTGCCGAGGATGAGGCCAACCTCACTCAGCCGCAGGATCTGTAGTCCCCGCATAGCCCACCACCCGGCCCGGCCCGGCCCAGCCCTGCCCCAGCGCGGCCTCGGGGGCCGGGGGAAGCGCAGACATCCGTCCCGGGCTGGGAGCCGACAGCGCCCGGCACCCGCCCGCACCTCCCGGAGGCTCACCATGGGAAGGCGGCCATCTTGCCGCGTCGTCACATGACCCGCGGCCGCGCAGCGCCTTCCGCCGCCATTTCCCGCCCCGCCCCGCCCCGCGGCGGGGAGCGGCCTCGGGACAGGCCTGGCCCGGGGCAGGCTCTGACTCTTCTAGGCCTTCTTGAGTAGACTCGTAAAAAATACTCCACAAGGGTAACACCACAGCCAGAACCGTTCGGGGACCGGTGAAAAGAGCCGACTTGGCCAGTAGGAAGAGCAGCAAGGCGTGAGGTGCGAGGCTCTGGGCCACAGGGTGTGTCATTTCCTAATTCTGCATCAGGTGACTTTTCAACCCAGAAAAAGGAAATAAATACAGTTCTTTTTAAAGATTTAAAGTTTATTGTAAGTAAAATTATTTTTAAGTAAAAAGCAAGACTGGTGAAAATGAAATAAAATACAAAAATAAATACACTTTTATGATCTCACAATTCCACACAAAATAAAAAGATAAATATGTATAAATACATCAAGTACAAACCAAATTTTGGCACTTGTCAAGAGAAAAGGCCCCATGAAAGTTAAAAAAACCCTTGTGTTTTATTACACATGGTGGAAGCATGCTTAAAGTAAAAAAAGGTTTAGATGTGAAACGTGTACCGAAGATTAGCATTCATTTTTACGAACACAAACCTATTTTAACATCAACATACTGCCTATGCTAATAATAAATACAGCACAAAGCATCCTTTAAAAACATCAATCTTTATATCAACAGCACATTTTGTCACCTGTGACACACTAAATTTTTCCCCTCTTGAGATGTTTTCCAGAGCTTTGATGCCTACTGAGTGAGCAGGAAGCTTGTCTTGGGCATTTTCTATATTACATCCAAAATCCACAGCATTTGTATAAATGAGGCAGGTCCTCCCCTGAAGCCTCTCCCTGTCCAAGCCTTCAAGTAAACACCCCAGTGAAGAGCCACGGAACAGTACCATTCCTCAAAGTGTTCAGACAGCATTTTTGACAGTTTCCAAGTATGCAATTTGAGTAATTTACTGCATAGTGTAAAACGTGTTTTGAACAATGTCACCAGCTGCAGAGGACAGACATGGTGGCAGACGAAAACCACACACAAGTGCCCCAAGCAAGCCCATTCACTCACCACTGCCCATGGAGATACTCTCCTCATCCCACCATTATTGTTCCTCTTTCACACTGACTATTTAACACACTGGTCAGTCTTTTTTCTCTTATATCCATGTCACCATGTTAGGAAGATTCCCAAGTTAGAGTGTTGCATCATATCAGTACTGAGAAAGTAACAAAACAGAACCCATTTCACATTCCCATAGTCAGTTCTCTACCACTACTCTTATCAGAGCAAAAGAGTAAGCACGGCAAAGACTTACACAGCCAAGCTTTCTCTACAAGATTTGGAATGTTAACATCACAATTCAAGTCCATTAAAAGAAGTTACAGAATTCTGCTCCCCTCAAGTTGAAAGATAACATCCATCAGCAGGAAGACCATGGTAAAATATGATCAAGGTCTAAAATGCAGTAGACAGCAAGCTAAAAAGATCGTAGGGCTCTCCCAGCCCAGTGTTTTATCTACCAAGGTATAAATGCACAATTTTGGTATAGTCATCAAAAGTACATCTGTCTACTCAGCGGTTAATCTGAATTCATGTCTGTCCAAATCAGCAGAAATGCAAAACATTTAGGCCGTTTGTATTTAAATTGAGGTAATTTCCTTCATACAGAAAGTACATTCAAAAAGGCTGCTGACATTCACTGATGGAAGAGCTCAGTTTTGTTTGAAATAACTGTTTTTTTCCTCATTTAACTGCTCTATCATATGAAACTAAAAATATATGCATATGACTTGTTTATGGTGCCAATCATACACAGAAACTGCAATTTTAAGTAATGCAAGAAGTGTAATGTTAGACACAAGAATTGGAGCGTGTGAAAATGTCACAAATTAACTTCATGTTGCCCTGTGCTGGTCTTTGAATAAACAAGATTATGAATGTTACGTGTACACAGTGGTATGAATATATAATAAGTTTTCACATGCAGTTTTTTCCACGAGTGTTTGAGCTTCGCAAACCTTTATCACTTCAATATGATTGTATTTAATGTGTCATTGTCTGGAAATGACAAAGTATGTTTATCATTTCTAAATATACCTATAGAAGATGCAATATTTGCATCAGTGCTCAGAATGCCATCAATAAAAAAAAACCAAACATTTTATCCCAGTGAGTGTTGTCTTCTTAAATTGTCACAACATTTGGCTTCTTTCTTTGGGTTCTTCCTGCATATGCTCCTAAAAATGAAGTAGAAACATTCCCATCTTATAATTAGTAGTGCTGGATTTTGTAACAGGATTATGCAACAAAAATAGTTGAAAAAGTTTAGGACAATTTTTTTAAGCAGTATTACATATTCAGTGGCTACTTTTATAATGACAGTTTTCATGTTACACCCAAAATACCTTACAAAAACTACCAGGAATGACATTTTATAGTATTTCCTTCCTCAGCAACTATTCCTTCTTCTTTTCTGCTACTTCAAAACATCTACAACTACAATTCACAAATTTTTAAAAGATAAGTCTGTCATATCACCAATACAAATTAGTTTAACTATGCCGTGTACAACTTTTAAACAAACTATCAATTAAAAAAAAATTATACAAATCAAATATTTAAGAAAACTCTTTCCTTTTCCCCAACTGTGACATTAATAAACCAAGAGACAGTGTAGGTTTCCATGTTGTAACATGCAACCAGAATTAGAAATGCAGTATGAGTAAGGTCATCAGGCAGAGCCCTTATAAAAGGAAAGCTGCTCAAGTACATAAATGATCAAAAATAAATCTCTCCACATTGAACAAATATATACATATATATTTAGAAAGTCATATTGTATTATGCATAGCACAAGTATCTTCCAGTAATAAGAGTTTAGCAGAGCAGGCTGCTAAAGAGTAGCCTAAGTCAGCATTTGTTGGGTTCAGGCAGTTATTGAGTGTCCAGCAACGTGAGCAGACATGGACAGAGCAGTGAGAATCATACCACGTGGTGCAGAGTGGTGGGGATGGAAGACAGCCATGGAAGAGAAATAATTACCAGGCAGTTAAATGAGTGTGACAAAATACATGCTAGTCCTTCTTGGGCTCTTCAGTTACTCTGTGTCAGAGTTGCAATGGTTAATTACAGGTGTGCAAGGGCCACATTCAGCACAGCGCAAAGCAGCTTTGGAATGCCCAGATCCCTCACACCTGAACACTGCTTTCTGCTACACAAAAGTGCATCCTCACTGGCCCAACACTCTCCACTGCTGTACTCTTCAGCTCACCTGTGATCTTGTAGGACAAACAACTGACGGGCATGATGCCTTAGTGATTTAACACTACCTCCTAACTCTCAAGTGCACTCGAAGTTATTGATAAGTCTCACATATAGAATAGGACAGTATAGGGCAGTGTAGAAAATCCCCAGCAATCTAGCCTAAGTACTGAAGAAGCCAGATTTTACTAAAAAGAGTTATATAGTCCTTCTGAATACAGTTATCACCCAACCTTTTGCAGTGGCAAGGGGAGCAACGCCAAGTGCCATTCACACAGAGCAAGTCTAGGCCTGCCTGACGGGGGGCACAGGGCACAGCACAACCGCCACCCCCCGGCAACCTGCGTCCTGCTCAGCCCGGACAGGCACGTGGGAGACACCACGGCTGGCCAAGTGCTGCTGCCACCCAAGTACTCTACGTGCCTCATGCCCTGTATTTCTTTTCCACAACACTTACTCAGACTGGGCAGAAACAAAGGAGAGGAACAGGTCTAGTTGTAGCAGCAGCCTGATCTCAACAACCTCCTTTCTAACGCCATCAGAGCACATTAAATGCCCTGCCTGGCACAGCTTGCAGGCTACTGACTGAACATCTTGGTCCTATTCAAAGTAATTACATAAAAAATAAAGCCCAACCAGTAAGACTCTTCACAGATTTTTTTAGTTTGTATTTTTCTCTTTAGCACAGAACTTTGGACTGAAGGAGTACAAAACAACAAAAACTATATTTAGGATCACCAGTTGATTCCTAAATGAAATGCCTTCTGGACAGAAAAAAAATCCAACAATCAATGGGAGTGGTAATAAGGCTACAAAGCACCTTGCAGACAGAATTTAAAACAAGAATCAGACAAATGGAAAAAAAAAAAAAAAAAAANGTTGAATTTATATGTTATTGTTTTCTGAGGGTTTGTCTCATGTCTAATTTGAATGTATTTATAATATTTGTATTCTATTACCCTTCCTTCCCTTTTTCCCCCCTCTAATTAGCACAATTTAATTGGGAGTCAGGAATGAATGAACACAAGAAATTAAATGTTACGGGTTAGGAGTACAGCAGAGTGGTATACTGCAGATATAAATCAATCTCTGTATTGGCTAGACAAAGCCACTGCTAGAAGTCTTTGTCTTCTAACATGCACTTCTACTAAAATAAGAGAAGCATATGCTTTTGTTTGGCTTTTTACATTTTCTTTTCAAATTAACTTGAAATTACATTTTCTCTATGTTCTTTCCCAGACAGAACTCGTTGCCTCACCACAGATGACTTTCAAGGATCTCTCTTGAAGAAAGATAGTTCGTTACTTCAAAAACTCACGTATTTTAAAAAATTATCAAAAATACCTATTCAACATACTGCCAAGCCTTTTGCTATTCACATTTTATCCATATACAAAGAAAACCATGTTCTATTTAAGTGTATTCAACTTAAGGTTTTCTTTAATATAACAATATTATGAAATTATTTCTTTCATGCCAAGTGTTCCCCATCTAATAATTTCAGAATGCATTTCTATTAATTTAGTACAAGTAGTTTAAACTATTCATAAAGGATCACATGGAAGTACTGGTATTGCACCACGGGAACACATCTGTTGTCCAAACATTAAATGGGGTTATGTTGTGCAACCAGAACTAGGCAGCACACAACTGGTCAGACACATGTGCTTTAAGTTCCAAGAAAACCACTATGGAAGGAGTTAAATAGCTTTCCAGATGCTCAACAAATAGCAATAAGGAAAGGTAAAGAGAAATTTAGAGATATATCCCAAAGGATTCTTTTCATTGCCAAATATCAACAATCATGACTTGGATAAATGTGACTAAGATAAGCTCAGGGACTTGTTCCACTTCAGTGGTGGCAGCATTGCCAGGAGAACTGGCAACAGAAAATGAAATGAACAAACCTTGGTTGTAATCTCATCACTTGCTTTCTTATTTTCCCCTCCTTTTTTTCCCCCTCCTCAATCTGAAATGCTGCAGATGTGTATGTATAGTTTTTTACTATACATCCTTCTACAGCCACTTCTCTTGGCTTCACAAAGTATTATGAAAAGACCAAACGCTCTGGGAAAACATCATATTTAAACAGAGTACACACTGCACTAAAACTCACAAGTACTCCCTGACAGCATTGCTCCAGGGCAGTAATAAGAATTTCTCTTATAGAAAAGGATTAATACATAATAAAGATAATTCAGATCACTATGGAAAACAGTTGAAATCCTGCTACATTATAAATACATTATAAAAACAACCTTATTGAGCCCCAAAATTCCCTATTTTTATATTGACTTGTGAAACTCTCCTTTGAGAAGAAAGTGCAATTAAGGTATTAAACAGTTTGTAAACCTATAAATCACTTTACCTTTTGATAAATTAACATTTGTCACTTAAGAAATTTAAAATCTGATTTAAAAAAAATGGAAATTGTGTAAGACGTTTCATAGAGTTTTATTCCCTTCCTGCCTTAACAGGCTGAAAACTGCGAGGGTTGGCACTATTACCAAACAGTTTTAATATAAAAGGTAACCAGTTAGTGATCTCTGTAAGTACAGGAATACTTCACTTTTAGAATTGGGTCACTTTGACTCAAACGTTCTGTAAGATGCTACAGTAACATACATAGTTTTAGGACTGCATGATGACTGAATACCCACTGCTAAGTCTGAAACTGTCCTTCCTGTCCTTTCAGTAGGTTTCGTGTTGAAGACAAGTTTCACATGTAACAGAGCTAAGAATCAACTGACACTAAGAATCTACTGTAAGCCTATTTTCACCACCATTAGCTTCTCAAACAGTTACAGTGACTATTATCTGGCAAACTTTTTTGTGACTGGGCATCTGGTGAGTGAAAGCAGATGAGCTGTGCGGTACATTCTATATACTCTGTTGCCAGAATTTGAAAGTGGATGGTTAAGTTACCAGCACGTGTTTGTTTAAAGAGATAGGTGAAAGACAGCAAAGCAGGTGCACAAGAAAAGGAGAACAATATATTGCTCATATGCTTTTTCTAGATACTAGTAACTTATTTACTATAAATTCCAAGCACCAGTTTTCTACACACCTGAAACAGCCTTGTTAGACACTCTGCTCTCTGGGGCCTTCTTTCTATTTGGCTCAACCCCCTTCACTGGGGTCTTAGGGGTTCTAATTAAATATAAAAGGAGTTAATAAGTCACTTGCAACAAAGTTGAAAGGCTGTATCCAAAAACATAAAGACACCATCAAACTGTGTTTGGCATGAAAACATTTTTACAGTGTCCCACAGAGCCTCCTCCTGAGTACATGTACAATTCCTAATGACATTACTCTGGCTTACGCAGATACATTAAATAGGAGAACATCTCCTCATGAACAGACTTTTAACTCTATTCAGGAAACTGATTCAGTTCAGATACCATGGCATTACAGTCTACATATAAAAACATACCTATTTCATTAAGTGGAAGCAAAGCTTCATGGAATGAATGTTACAAATACAAATGTTGGAACACAGCGTAAATGGAGACAATACACAGAAGGATGAACACACTAAACATTTTCTTGCAGTATAAAGTAAAACAAAGCTTCATCACTCTAAAAATACTGTGAGAAGTAATTATTTTTACTCTCAACAACAGTTGTACCCATAGGTGTAATATTAATCAGAAATCACTATTCTCTTGCACTTTGCATTTACTTTCATCTTTAGGCTATAAACATGCTGGGTCCTTACCCTTGTCTGCAAAGCAGTCTATGAACTGGGGCATTCTGTCCTTGATTTGGTTGAAGAACGCTGTTAAAACACAAACTTTTATTAGTGCTTTTTCCATTAAAAAAAAATAAATCAATCTTGTAAGTAATACTGAATCATCATCATATTTCACATAAGTTTCAGAAAGGCTAACAGGCTCTGTATTGCAGATGACATGTAGGTATAAGTGGCAGGAATTACAATTACTACTTTCACTATTCAAAACAAGGAAACAAAAAAGCACCAATAAAACTTGCTCAGCAGTGCCTTGGGTTCCTAGTCATTGATAAGAACACACAAGAAAAACACTGAAATGCTTAAACTGCAGATTGAACTGTATGAGTAAACAGCACGTCTTCAGAGCTTTTGGGTAAGCATGGGACAAAAACTGTTTTTAAGGGATGCCAGGTTATTTGATTTTTTTGTACTAGAACGAGTCTTAGACAGGCCTCATAAGAGAAGGGCTGATGCCTCCCTGAACAGCAAGTATTGAACGCTGAAATTTCTGTGATCTAAGCAAACAGTCACATAATCTAGAAGCAAGAACTTCCTCACGACAGAAAGCCATGTCTCTTCTGACAGCTTTCTCAAGATAAACATTATCAATAGTTACATTGCAAAGTAAAGAGTGTTAACAAAAGTAGCAGTGTCAAACTGAAGCTTAAGACATGCAAATAACATATCTCAGAGAAAAACCTTGAACATGAGCACAGAGATTTAAAGCTGTAAGAACTGGCACTGAAGAAAATAAATCTATCATATCTTCTAATGAGCTAATAAACCCCTTTCTCAGACCATGCTAAACCAGATTTCATTCCTGTCCATCATAATAGTGGCAGGAACTGAGGTCACTGATGGAAAACCAGCAATGCAGATCAAAGAATCCATCATTATAAGAGTTCTTTGAAAGTACTTAGTACAAGGAATCTCCACTCACCGGCTTTCAGGAGTTTTTTGTTTTATGATTATTTTTTTACTTGGCATTCCCATTTCTGAGGCCCTAGAGAAACAAAAGTATTGAAGCAGATTTAAATGATAAAATCATCATCTAGGTCTAAACAGAAACAGTAAGAGAAAACCTACAACAGGATCAACATGTACATGTATTACTGTCAGACCAATACTGCAGATTATCACTTTTTACTTATGAGCAAGAGTTGTGTTGAAGCATAAAGCCTGCTAACATCCCCCCAAAAAACTTTGCCACAGATACTCTTATCAAGTGTCTCTATTGCTAGGCACTTTACAAAGACTGATCTAATAACTTGGAGCATTTATAAATTGTAGTTTATAAAATCAACCATAAACTAAGTGCTCATCACTGGAAGTTGTGAATGCACAACTTAGAAAAACACTTCTCTCCCATACAAAGAGGAAGTGTCTTAAGAATAAGAGCAAATTACTATTAGTAAGACACTACACACCCAAAGAGAGTTTTTTATTCATTCTTAGGAGAGATGTTAGTTGCAAAGATGATGTTACTCCAAAAGCTTCGTTTCACTATTTCCAATAGCTGTTACTCATCCCCTTGCACCCCACCCCCAACACCACACAGGGAGACCCACACATACTTCATGTACTTTTTCCTATCCAGAGATTTCTGTGTAGCTGTTGAAAGTGTCACTCTCTCTCTTGGGCTCTTTACTTTATCCTATAAAAGCAAAGAATCAACAATAACACCAGTTACTGCTCTGATTGATCTTAAGCCCATCTGACCTGCCCCTACTTAAAGAAATAAAATTTAAAAACAACAAAAAACCACCAATCAACAAAGCCAACAGTGTTTTCAGTACTAAGTTCACATTCAAGCTAATGCCAAGGTTTTTAATTCTTTAAAATTAAAGAATCTTCCTTATATTACCTGATTAAAAAGGTTTGTGTGCCATAACAAATTCTTGTTACGGAATTTTTGTTATTACTTTCACCATGTTTTTAATTCTAATTTTTATATATCTACACATTAGAAGTTTCAACACAATAATCTCCTACTGCACTGACCTCTTTTTCTTTTTATTATTTGAAGGAAGTTACCTACAGAAGCATAATTAAAACAATTTAGATTTAAACAACATTGTACTGGGTGCAGAAGAATCTCTTAAAAGCAAAATGATTCAGTCCTTTAAGTCTTAAACCAGTTCACATTCTCTTGAACGTAACACACCATTTGCCTGAGCATCTTCTCTTTACGAACTTCGCGATCATGACGCAGAATATTCATTCTTTCCGATGCCTCCATTATAAAAAAGATGTCATGGATGTCATACAGAGCAGCTCGCAGCTGGAAAGAATCATTGAAGTTTTAATAAAATATTCAGTCAAGTTAACATCCCCATGGTTTTCATCATCAAACTCTTCTCAATTTCAATCTAACCAAAACACTTGAAAAAATAATTCTGGAATCTCTTTTAATGTGTCAGCACAAAAATGGAATTTTCTCTTCACAGCCATGTTTTAAACTTTTTAAACAAAGTCACTGTGAAGGTTTTAGGTATTTATGCCACAAAAGCAGAATAGCGAGGAAAAAAAAAAAGGTTTAAATTGTGTCACCTGAGCCATTACTCTTTCATGAAGGGATGCATCTTGTGCTGAAACACTTCCTCTTTTTAAGGGGGCTTCAGACTGAAAATTTTTTATGAACTCCATAGTATCCTAGGGAAGATGGGAAAATAAGATTAAGTACCAAGCATAATCCTTCACAACAAAAAAAATCATTACAAACTGCATGTGTAGGACACATATTCTTTGTCTTGGACCTTATGACACTGAGCAATGCAACATTCAGACATGTTCACGTTACAGACATTCCCAAATTCTTCTGAAAGCAGAAAATACAAGATTTCAGCTGTCAATTGAAGACAGGAACAAAAAACAAACAGGAGGAGAACCTGTATAATATAAAAATGCTGATCTTACTTTTACAGTTTGCTTAAGATGTTTCAGTTTTTCTGTCTGCAGGAGTCTACGAGTGAGAAACCCTTTTGCCACAGCTGTGATCTTATCAAACTTCATTTGTATCTCTGGACTGAAAACCTTAAAAGAAAAGAAGCGTTTTCTAAACATTCAATTAAAAAAACAAGTTTTATGAATTATTTATCAAAAAACATCCATCATGTGACATAAGTTTTCAAGTAAGAAATAAGCTGTTGATAAAGTTTTTGGCTAGGCCAGAAGTACCCACCATATTATTAACTTAGCAGAAGCAATATATTGTTATATGATTATTTTGCATACATGAACAACAAGAAAAATGTCTTCTACAGTTCTGTCATGTAATTAAGTCAATATAGGGAGGGATACCAAACTTTCCTGGGAGATTTATTAACACACAGCTACTATAAAGTTACCAGTGTCTTACAAAAACTAGAGGGCTTTTTAAGCTGTAAATAAATTATTTTTTTTCCCCCTTACCTGAGTCCACCTGGTTTTGATCCTGTTACTCGGCCTAGATACTGAGGTCTTTATAACTCCATTACCTGATGGTCCCCAGAGAAAGAAGGAAGTTTCACTTGTTGAAGTAAAGGTGTTAGGTGCTGTAGTATGAGCAAAACCTGCACACAAAGCAGAATGTACAGTTCAACACCTGCTTCTGTCCATGAAGTAATGACTATGTGCGTGTATACACTCAGCTCAGAGGTAGCAGCTTTGTTTACAAGGTCAGTTATAGGTAAGAAGCAACATGAATATTTCTGATTCATTTCTTAGCAAAATTTGCTAAACAGAAGACAAAACAAAACATTTCATAATGTTCTGGAAGGGGTGAGAGGTGTTCCATCAGCTACAGCTGTATTTCCCTGCAGTCAAGGCCTCCTGGCAGAGCCCCTCTAATCCTCCTACACAAAGGAGAACCTGGCCCAGGGCTGGGTAGCTACATGGCACGAGGATGAACCTTCTGTGACGTGATGCAAATCCACATCCTCATCCATGATCAAATGAGTTTACATAGAACATGCCTATATAACAATACTCAGAACAGCACAAGGATGGCTGAAACTGTGCCAAATGCCAGCTGGGCAAAGGTGCAACACAGAATTTGTTTTACGTGTGCTGTCAACAGCTGAAGGCAGCAGCTGTCTGCATACCGTGACCAACAAATGCCTGACAGAGCGCTGCATTTATCAGCACAGTGCAGTCCCTGGCCCAGTCAGGCACTGCAGAGCAAAATATATCACAACATATATCACAACATTTCATCTATATTCTGCTCTCCCAGTTTTACCAATGCTGGTGGAGTTTGCATTGTGGACTGTCTCCAGCTGAGACTGCACACTTTCCAGCAAGCCACTTTCGCTTTTTTTCCTCCACTCCAACTCCATCCTACTGTTAATATTCACTTTGGAAATTTCTATTTCCGTTGTAGTAATCTTCTTCCCTTTCAACTTTCTTTCCTGCTCTTCTAGTTCCTACAAAAAAAAGAGTCAACTATAAGACTATTTTTCTACCTCTGGAAAGCAATAGAATATACATTTTTTAAACCAGCTGCTTCTTGACAAACTGCAATCCAACACACATGCCCTTTGCTTAGAATTTTTCCTCTTTTTATCTTACCTTCTGCAATTTCTCCTGTTCTCTCTCCTGTTCAGCTATCAGGATCGACAGTTGCTGTGCATGCTGTTCTTCAAGTCTCTTCCTCATTTCTTCAAAGGCCAACATTTTAGTTTTTAAAATATCTTCTGAGAAAGTAAATTACAAAGAATAAGTATTAACTAATTTCTGTATGATCTTCGCCACAGATACAAATTACTCCTGCTAAAAGCATGTATCATGAGTAAAAAAGTTCAACACATCTTTGATATCAGGTTTCCATTATGTATTGCAAAGAACCCTGGTATCAAATTTACATGATGTATGACAAAGAACCTCATCACTTACTACAGTCCTTCAAAATATTTGCATGTTCACATTTGTGGAATAAGCGTGTGAAAGGAACAACAGTAACACCAACACATTACTAATGTTTTAGTTGATGTTTCCTTGTAAATTGTTTAATCAAGTTACTTGTTACAAATAACAGTTATAAGACTTTTGACTTCAAGTGACTCCTAAGACAGCAATTACTCCATTCTGTAGCAGTTAGAAATGGCTCAAGTAGCAAGTTGACTTTCACAGCAGGGTATGGGTTGGAAGGGACCCCTGAGGATCATCTCGTCCAACCCCCTTGCCAAAGCAGGTTCACCCAGGGCAGATTACACACGATCACATCCTGGCGGGTTTTAAAAGTCTTCAGAGAAGGAGGTTCCACAACCTCACTGGGCAGCCTGGTCCAGGGCTATGTTACCATCACCATAAAGAAGTTTGCCTTATGTTTACGTGGAACTTCCTGTGTCCTTCACTCCTTGTCCTAGCACTGGGCACCACTGAAAAGAGTCTGGCCTCATCTTCTTGACACCTGCCCTTTAGATATTTATGAGCATTAAGAAGATCCTGAATTTGTCATTAATTAAAAACTAAAGAAATAATGAGGTTACCAAACAAAAAGATAGTTTACACTCAATAAAATTTAAGCCTTTTGATATATATATGTATATACACACACATACTTAGAAACACCCATGACTAATGATCATTGGCTATTTTTCTGAAATATTTATAAACTGAGAAGTAAGTTTAAGAAAAACCCTCAGCTACAAGAAATCTTTTACCTTTTGCCAAGCTATCAGGGGCTGCATTCTTGGCAATGCAAACTGATCCCAGAGGGTATTTCTGTTCCTGCAGCCACTGCTTCTCTTGTTCTTCCACTCCAGCTGTTAGAACACAGGGACTGTTTTCTTTCTGGCAGTTGTTGGTGTCCAAATCAAGTCTACGTTTTACCTTTTCAAAACTATTTTCTAGGAGCTGTTCATTTGCTGGGGAGATGCTCAGCGTGTCCATCGGCTGCCGCATAGTCTTGCTCTGCAGTAGCAGTGGGGATGGGTTTTCTACGTCGTAAGATTTATTGATTTCTACTGGAGAGTTACTTTTAGTATTTTCTAGCAAACTGGATGGTTTGGTTTCATTCACAGCCAGAAGCTTCTGTGTTACTGTAGGCTGACTGATGGCAAATGGCTCATTCAATTTTGGAGCTACAATATTCGTACTAGTTTCTACTTTATATGGCCCTCTGCTGTCCATCACTACTTGTCCTTCCACTGTAGCTGACAACGTCCCTTTGCTTTCCAAGTGCCCCAAGGAATGGCGATTTGGTTTGCCAGCCCCCAGCCCATCACAAGGGCCTGAAGAATTCCTGTTGCCGCCAGGAACCCTGCTGGGGCAAACCATAGTGAAGTCCACCATGAACTTTGGCACCGATTCAGACACGTTATTTTTATCAGCAATATCTTGCATGATTAAATCCATGGCTCTCCCCTTGCCTTTAGGGCTCAGCTCGTAAGCATTCACAGGGTGAGTTATAACAATGTGCCCCATGGATAAAGGCCTGGGGCGCCTTCGATGCATTTTAGGGCTCATGCCTGGCTCTGGACTCGGCAATTTGGCATAAGAGCCTGTGAGGCTCCTGATGATGCTACTGTCACGATCAAACACAGAAGTCTTTTTAAATTCTTCATCCGAATCCGAATCCACCAATGGGGGTGTTCCAACTCTCATAGGTATGTCCACTTTAGAGAAACTGGATAAAGTAGACATACTTGTGTTATTTGTATGAGTAGAGGCACCTTGGAGAAGGGTATTTGATTTATTAAGACTGGGTTTATCAAGTGTCGGAGCAGTGCAGCTCCTGCCTGTAAGCTTCACTCTTTCTTTCACAGAATCTGTTGTTTTAACGCCATCATTTTCTTTATCTGAATGACTTTCACTCATGCTTCTCTTTGAATTACTTTTTGAGCTGCGCTTGGTTTGCTCTTTCTCTATGTACTCCCTAGATTTCTTCATCAGGTTCTGAAGACTCATTACATATGGATCTTGGACTTCCTCATCCGATGGTGGCACTTCTACTCCCTCTTGCTTTTGCAAAGCATGTGATGCAAGCTTGTTATGCATGTTGTCAGGAGACACAGCCCTTGGACAAGGTATGTCTTTTGAGGCATGACTCTCACTTTGCTTTGAAAAAACATTTTCTTCTGCTGCTTTAATTACTTCTGTCACATTTGATGCCACCTGCCCAGTAGCATCTGATGGCTTAAGTCCTGGTGTCTTTTCAAGCTCCAAGGGACCTTGCTTTTCAGGAGAACATGCCAGATTGACACCTGATAGAGCTGTGAAGTCAGTCAAAGCTTTTGAATCTGAGTCAGGGCAAGTATTCTCAGCCTCCTGTGTTTTCACATCACTCGTTCCAGGTCCCTTCCTGATCTGCAAATAAAAATTGAAAAAATAATGTATTTTCAATTAAATCTAAAATTCTCAGACACCCACAAGCTTCATCTGAGTTAAAAAATATAATGCTACCACCTAAAACCAATAAAAAGTTTCAGTTTGACTGTTACCAATTTTCTACAATCTACTTACAATACAGAGCTCTTTGCAATGATAGAGAGGTTATTGGAATTAAAATATAAATTTGAATAATGGTCCACTCAGCATTTTTACTGATACCAAGTATCTGAATGCAAATCTGAATGTTATTTTCTTCATAAGGTAATTTGGATATATTCAAATAATTTTATGGCTTCCAATTACCTTGCAAAATTCCTCTTAAAATATGAAAACATGTTTGCATTAAATAAGAAATATAATTGAAAAATTTCAGCATGAAATACAGACACACCTATAGACAACTATGAGCAAAAGAACAAAATTCATAAGAAAAACAGTGGAACTATAAAATAATTTGTTCATTTCTTTACTAATCCAGAGACAATTAAATATGAGTTTTCATTTGTCAAGTACCTGGAAAACCAACTTTAAGTGAGAATTAAATCCTACTTCTATTCAGCATTTGTTTAAAAGGACTTTCACACTAAAATTATCCTATGTGTTGCTACTCAATTACTATGGGGACACCTTTGGGAAAAAAAGCTAACTTTTTTTTGTATTGAAGATACGTTCCTGGTCTGCTCTTCAAATCCCAAGCCAGATGCCTGTTGCCAGGCACACTCCAGTAAACAATGCAAACCAGTAGGTTTTGTTTGCCACATTAGTAACGCAAAAAATTCTGCGTTAGCTGTACTTGTTTAAGCAACAGGTTAATTTAAAGACTGTATAACAACCGTTTCAAAGATAAATAATACTGCTTGATTAGATGTATTTAATACTCTTTTCAATTTAAACATTTACAAAATTAATAATTGAAGCAGGAAAGAAAACAAAATAGTTGCAGTAAAATTATGAAGCACACAACAGAATTACAAGTTGTTGCAAAGGTAATTTTAATTCTGTGATCGTTAGGTTGAATAGAGATTATTTTCTGATTAAACTCTATGCCAATAAAGCAAGCCAGGTGCTCTAACACAGAGGGGGTTGTTCATTTGTTTTCACAATCTAGTTTTTTCAAACGCAGTTACAAAAGCAAGTCAGTCATCTGGGGTGGCCTCTCTTTTGCATATACCAAAACAAGCAGTGAAAGCAAATGAACATAGATATTATCACTAAATAATCAATTATTAGGTTGTATAGCATGAAATAGAAGCAAATGCTCATTCTGGAGAGTTAACTGCTATTAATTTCATATTTATATTGGTGAATACTTAAACTTCAGCACTTTCTCAGAATATCTATAAGCAGAAGTTTTCTGTAAAGCTGTAGGAAGGCTTTGGACTAACACTACCTGAACATTTTCTATAATCTCCTGTACACGATCCAATAAAGCTCTTTTCCGGGAGTTCTGTCTCCAGGTCTCTAGGTCCAGTGCTTTCTGTTTATACTGCTGTATTTCCTTTTTCTTCTCTAGGCTAAGCTGCAAAACAGAGTGTAAGAAACATAGTTTGTAACACTGAATGTGAATTTTTATACAGAATTACAGAAATACATTAGAAAAAAACAACAGAACAAAACAACAGAAGGACAATCACCTAAGCTGAGACTTTACAGACGTTTTAATGTCAGCTTTTTTAACCGATTACACTTTTTTAAATGGAAGATGCACAAAATGCCTTCTTGGCACACATGCAAATGAACAGGAATTTAAAAGGTCATTTACAAAAAATATGCATGAACATTTGCATGAATTCATCAAAAATTTGCATGACCAGGTACATGCTGCAGTACCAGCTTCAAATGACACAGGACTCCGACTGCAGGACAAGTCTTTCCCAGTCCTCTATGGAGATGGGAGGTTTGGGCATCCCACAGAGCCCTCTGATGGACCTTTCCACCAAACTCAAACAGTGAAGCTCTGTGGAGCACTAGCTCACACGTGTCCCCTTGAACCAGAGCTGGATTTCACAACGGGACAGAAATGTATGCAAGCAGTCTGCTGGACCCTTTCAACAATCCGAACCTGAAAGTCTTCCAAGTGTTACTGCTTTAGAGTATGTAGTTTTGGTAAAAGTCAAGACTAGATCAACAAAACTACATATACAGAAATAGTTTCACAGAGTTCTACAAAATTAAGTAGTCTCAACTCAAATTATGCATTTCTTCCATGAAATCTTTAAATATCCACCCATTCATAAATGAAAAATATTACAATATATCATTTACTCTACAATGTGTCTCTGTATCACAATTTTTGGAGCTTGTTGTTAGAGAGTCTCTCCACTCCTACTTCCCATCACTGAAACAAGGAACTCAGCTGCATTATTGCACAAACTACCAACAGCCTCCTGCTGGGCTCTGTTTGCATTAAGCATAGAATGTCTTAACATAATTGATGAGCCTGTGAAATATATTAGAGGAAGCTGCAAACACATGTGAAAAAAAAAAGTTTACTTAAAAGCTTTTTAACTATTTCAGTATTTCCTATTTGCAGGGGGTCTGGTTTTGGGGTTTTTTTGACATTTCTAAACAAACCCACACATTCAATATTTGGAATGTCAACATAATTTTGCATGAAGTTAAGCCCAGCAGTAACATCCATTTATTTAATACCACAAACATTTTCACTTCTCTTGTGAAGATAACAAATTTCAAGAAATGAAAGCAAATGTAGTCGATGTGAAGAGAATTATACTTTACTCCTTTACTTTGTAAAATTAAGGCTAGAAATACTTAGAATACGCTAAGCAGCAGGGCAGATAATTCACACAGAGCAGTACCTTCAGCAGAATCACTACATGTGGACATCAAAGCTAGTGCCAAGAGCACAGTAAGCACACCAGGGAAGAAAAGAAGAAGGAGGGAAAAAAAAAAAGCCTTACCAGAGGGGAAAGCACAGGAACTCCATGGAATTGAATCAGGGAGATATTTTTGTGCTGAATGGTGAAAGAGGTTTCTCTTTTTATTGCTTCTTCTTGGATTCTAGAAAGATGCTTTTTACAGAATATTTCATAGTCCTCCATCTTCATGGTAACTAAGCTGTAAAGAATAATAACATTACTCTTTCATGTATTTCCAAGACCATGAAGGGAAAATGACATCACAACTAATTCTCTACCATTATATTCTGGGAAACAAATTGTATGTGAGAAAACTGAATTAAGTTTCTTTTTCCTATCATTAATAAAAGCCACAAAGCTGGAGCTTTTCTTATATAAAAATCAAACCTGCATATATGAGCAAAAAGATGATAATACTGAGAAGAAAGCAAGCATTAAGATAATCAGGATTTACATAACTTCACATAGAATCATAGAATCGTCCTAGTTGGAAGAGAGTAAACAATTTCCATCAGATTAAACCTTCAAAGTCTCCCATGACTATCAGATAGATCCTATCAACTGTAAAAAAATAAACAAAATTGCAGCCAATTTTTTTAAATTTAAAAATTAATTAAGCTAGTATTAAAGCAATACCAGCCTTTATATTTAGGGGGCTGACAAGAATTGGTGTTTCGCTCCCAGGAGCCTCCTCCTTGACACATCCCTATACGAACCGACACCAATACTTCCAACAGAAAAATACATTGCAGCCTTGTTTCCTACACACCGCGCACTGCCCATCCCCACCGGAGCGAAAATTCAGAGCCCAGCACCACCTGCCACGGCCTGACAACGCTTTTGTTCCCCCCGCACACCCTTCAGCTGATTCCTGCCTTCCTCCCGCCCGCTCCGAGCCCTGCCCACACCGCCCGGCAGACCCCTGCTCCCGGGCCCGAGCGCAGCCCCGCCCCGCCTCTCCCCTCGGCTGCTCGGCCCCACAGCCGCCCTTAGCAGGCACCTGGCACCAGCGGGGTCGGCCTGGGCCCCACGGCCCTCCCAGACCGGCGGCAGCGCGCCCGCCACAGCCGCTGCCCACTCGCGGGACCAAGCCCGGCCCGCAGCCCCTCGGGGTGTCCCCCAACCCCTCGGTACCTGCGCGGGGCCGCCGTTCCCCGGCAACCGCCCGGCCGCGTTCCGCGCCCAGCGCCGCGGCACTACCAACCCCAGCGCACACTGCGGCCCCGCCCCGCCCTCCGTGGGCGGGGCCTCGTCTCCTCTCGGGACGACAATTTAGGAAGAAACCCCTTGATTCGGTGTGGGAGGGGCTGTGAGCCACGCTCTCGTGAGACCCCACCGGGAGTAGTGCGAGAGCGCTGGGGACACAGCCTGAGGAAGACAGGGACCCGTGGGACGGGTCAGAGGAGGCTCATGGGGCTGGAACCCCTCTGCTAAGAGGCCGGGCCGAGGGAGCTGGGCTTGTTTAGCCTGGAGAGGAGAAGGCCCCGGAGAGACTTTATTGCAGCCTTTCAGTACTAAAGATGTGGAGGGATTTTTTAGCACGGCCTGCAGTGACAGGACAAGGGACAACGGCTTTAAACTAGAAGAGGGTAGATTTAGATCAGATATTAGGAAGAAATTCTTTATTGTGAGGGTGGCGAGATGCTGGAACAGGTTGCCCTGAGAGATTGTGGATGCCCCAGCATTGGATGTGTTCAAGGCCAGGTTGAACAGGGCTTTCAGCAACCTAGTCTAGTGGGAGGTGTCCCTGCCCCATAGCAGGGGTGTTGGAACTAGATCTTTAAGGTCCCTTCCAACCCAAGCCATTCTGTGATTCTGTGGTCTACGAACTTCTTCATATACCTGAGCCCTGTGGGACAATTTCATTTTGGGGCAAGCTCCCAGGCAAAGGTAGCTCCAATTTTCAGAGGTATGAGATGAGACTGAGGCCATCCTTGTGCTATGATCTCCACTGAACTCCACCCGTAGGTCTCTGAGCCAAGTTCCCTGGGCAGCATGGGTGAAGTCTACTCTGCTTGAACACATTAAATACTATAGAGCTGTGCATTCAGGACACAGCTGTGCTGCCAGCAGGTATCAATGTCACTGAACACACTATAATGAGAGAGATGAACATGAGAACTTGCCAATACGCTCTTTGCAAACAGCACTGTGGTGTCACCATAGACATCCTATCCCTCCTGCCCATGGCTGCCAGCTGCTGAGCTGGCCGGCTGGAGGAGCAGGTAACACCCATGGGGTAGGGCAGGTGGAAAATACACACATTTGCCAGCTCTCAGGTAGGCAAAATTAATTTAAATGTATGGAAACATCTAATTGCCAGTGAGCATTTAGATGTTAAAGCTGCTCTTCTTGTTTCAAGAAACAACTCCTTCATCTGTTACCTCTTCAACATGTTAAATATTAGTGAGGGGTTTTTTAAATCTTCACCTTTAATCTTAACAAATGCAGTTGTTTATCAAAAGATTTTTAAATATATAAGACATTTAATTAGACATTCCATTATTTGTTGTGTGTCTGCATATGTACGTCTGATTTTCTTCAGATACCCCTGGTAGAAGCTCAAAACCATAGACAGAAAGTAGTGTCTGAGATGCTCGGAACCAGCTGGGACAATATGTGACAAATACTTTTCTCAACTATTAAAAAAAAATCACAGAATGTTAGGGATTGGAAGGGGCCTTGAAAGATCATCTAGTCCAACCCCCCTGCTAGAGCAGGATGACCTAGAGCAGGTCACACAGGAACACATCCAGGAGGGTTTTAAACGTCTCCAGAGAA
>VYZX01033899.1:3426-22330 GCA_013401335.1 Brachypteracias leptosomus
GGTCCTTTTGGGCTAATTTTTTATGCATTTCTCTGCAGTCATGAAGGCTAGCAACCTGTTTTTTTAGAAAGTGAAACAAGATTTTCATCTACTCTTACTCTTAAACTGTAGGGCTTTAATACTGATCATCATGAGATTCTTCATAAAATGAGGATTTTCTATATTAAATCCACTGACCACTTGTGGAAAAGTAGTATCGTATGAGTATTTGCAATCTCCTGCTGCTGTGTTTGCAATATTTGCTTATTGAAAAACTTCCCTTCTTCAACTGTTTTCATTTCTTACATTGGAAAAAAGTTGAATCTTCTCTTCCCTCACAAGTACTTTTTACTAAGTTATGTGTCCTAAGGCTTTCAATAAACTCAGTCAGTGAAGCAGTAGTAGAGGTATTAACCTTTAACAGAACATAAAACTCAATGTAATGAAATGAAATAAAGTATATCACACAGGATAGTGTTAGAGTTTAATTTGCTGTTGTGTATAATTTGATAAAAAAGTCTTTTGCATTCTATATACCTTTATGTTACAGTATGATAGTATAAAAGTAATTGTTCCCTAATTGCTCTTAAAAGACTTCCTAATTTTAATTGTATACTGTAGTTGTAATAGTTTGTGAAACACTGAATTTTTCCTAGTCTACAAATATTGTAACAAATAATTTCTGTTGAATTTGATATTCACTTTATATAGTGGATATTTGCCTTATTTTGAATTAGTAGTCAAGCACTTGAAGGCTTATATCCAACGATAAATTTATCAATCAGAACAAAATTTGGTTGAAATCGGATAACTTTCTAAACGTCACAAAACCTTGTTATTTTTATGTAAACAGTTACTACAGCATCAGTTACAATTAACACACTAAATGCCTGAACATACAGGCTCTATCTCTTCTTCCTTTCTTCCAACAAAAAATGTGCACTTCCATTATGTTTCGTGCTCAGTCAAGGAGATAAAATGTAAGATATCACTTCATGCCACTCTTGAGTGTAAAACCAAACTGCTGTCTGTGGTTTGACTGGTCGTGTTTTACCTATCTGTTTTACCTTCCATTTGTTCTCTATGTTGCATCAATATTATGCCATTTCAATACTATACTACTGGTGTTTCTTAGCACACTTTTTTTATTGGCAAAAGTCACAAAGCTGGATGGGATTTGTATGCAGTGTATGATTAAGAAGCTTGCAGAATGGTGAGGACAACAGCCATCAGATTATCAACATTCTCCATAGGTCAAGATGGATATTATCAACCAGTGAAAGGCAACTGGGAGGAGGCAAAGATCCCTTTCTGGCTCAGAACTTCACACTCAATATACATGTGATTATCAAGGGTTCAGTAGTCTGGTGATGCACTACTAATTTAATAATGAAAATATTTTTGTAAAGCCATTTGCAAACAGCCTTTTATACAGTGCAATGAAATATAATTCCAAATTTAAGTCCAATAAATGGATGAATTGATTTATATTACTGTATTCTCTGGATTTTTTACTAATTTTTTGTGTTTCATGCACAAATTCAGAGAAATTTCCATGCAAAAAGGTTACAAAAAAAAAGAAAAAAGAAATCAAACAGTTGTCTTATAAATAAATCATAGAATTTTAGAAGGAATATTTTCTTCCTCCAAACTTCAAAATACAAAGTTTCATTTGGTAATAGGTAAAGTGTATTTGCAAGCAATAGGTACAGTAAATAGATATCTTTATGCGACAAACAAATGAAAGAATATCACACAAAGAGTTTTATCCTACAAGGATAAAGATTTGTAAGAAGCTTAAGATTGCAACTCAAGTAGAAAATTTAGAAGTTAAAACTTTCTCTCTCCCCTGCCTTCTCATTCAGGAAGAACTTTGAGTTACAGATTTCACTTACAATCTATAACATGAAGAAGGTTTTTGCTTGCACACAGCAGTAGAGAACAGTGTGTCCTGATTGACACTTCCTTGAGTCTTGCTTATCTCCTGGCAGCTCTTTCTACAAGTGCTACTTCCCTGCTGAGTCCATCCTCTCCTAGTGAGAATCAAAGCCTCATCAAGCTGAGTTATGGGATGCTTCCTGTTTTGAAAAGCCAAGTCAGGCAAACAGAATCAGAAAGGAACTATGTGATTCATATGACTACTTCGAGGCCTGAATGATACTTCTAGATATTTCACATACTACGGGACATTTTGTCTGCCAAAATGAACTCATAAAATTATTTAATTTCTGTAAACTTAATTTAGTTTATTAGTCTGTTAAGAAGGACACGTGTTTTTGAATTCTGGGTATTTTTCAGTCATCTCTGTTAAAGCAATTATTTAACGTTGTTATTTGATATTCTGTCAGATTAACTGTGAAGATGGTGAAGAGACTTCACTTAATAAGGGAAAGTTTAGGATTCTTCTTCAGAAATCAAGGTATCTCTTAAAAATATACTGAATTGAAAGAAACATATTCTTACACAATATATGAAAATAAAGAGTAATTGTTTTCATTTATCCTATTGAAACACCGAAAAGTGTAACTCTCCACTGAATTCTGAATTGTTCTGAACAGTAGGTAAATACAGCCTTGAATTGTTTTAAAATGGGAGGTATGCCATAGGTTTTCTCCTAGACCCAGAAGTAATTTGACAGAAGTCCTAATATACAATGACTGTGCACAAAGAGAATAAGTGCAAGTTATACCATGGGTCTGTAAGTCTTCAAGCAGCCATGGAATGAAAATATATGAAAACCTCTTAGTCACGCAATGAATTACAATTAAGTTCGTCACCAAGTGTTACAGCTGTGGCTAACTACCCAGTGTTGCACTGAATACAGACCTGAATTGCTTGGAAGTTTAACAGAAAATTTAATTTATCATCTCAGTGAAGGTAAAACTGATATATATAAACAAATGAACATTAAAATTTGCATGTATAGCTGGGAATTACATATGAAATTGTAATCCAATATTGTTGAAGGTATGACTATATAGCTATGGACTTGTTGAAGATATGACTATTTAGCTGCTTTAGATCTCCTAGTCAACAATAACAACAACATTGTTGTGAGAGTTTCCATGGTCCTGGGTTTGTGCCTTGGAAAATAACATTTTATGTGTTGTATTCCATGTATAGGCTCTATAACATCAGAATAAAGTACTTTACAGAAAGAACTATCTACATGATTACAATAAATGGAATAATGAAGTGTAAATGGTTGTTGTCATTCTTTACTGATTTGGGATCACAGATCTTCATTTGCGTTAATAGTACCTTTAGATTATCAATATAATATTAGTAACCACACTTACAAGCAGTTAGTAACTGCACTTACAAGCAAAGACAGTTTGGTGTCTAACAATAATCCAAAGCAGAGTATTTATAGGGACATTTAGATGAGTAAATTTAGATGACATTTCTGAAGTACCTATTTTGTATGCACATGTATGTACCAAAGATGTACTACAAAGTATTTAAATTTTTCTAGTAGAACAACATTTGGTGCCAATACTTGTGGCCATGTGTGCTTCAGTAATCTGAAGCTTTGAGAATTGTCATTAACAAAATACTGTAGATCCAGACATATATTTAAACTCTTAGGAGCACCATCAGTGTTCTTGCAAAAAACAAGAGCTCTTGCAAACAATTTGTCAAAAAAGCATCTTGCAAAAACAGAAAGTGAAGAATGAAATAAATCCTAGTGACTGATATAACTGAGAAGCCTCTAGGTGAGGTAAACAATAATATGAAGGGAAGATAGACTGAGAAAAGGTGGAAAAACTGAGATTAGTCTGAAACAGATTGCACTGTATACACTCGGAGAGAAACTGTTCAACAAGTCCATATTAAGGTAGAAGTATGGATACCAGCTAAATACTGGAGGGGTTCTTAGATACTTTTGGTCTAGAAGACATGACTTTCAGGTTTTTCTGAAATACAGGAAATACAGCATATGCAGTCCAGCCACAAGTTCAGGGACTGTTTATAATTAAACCAGCATGAAGCAATTGACATTATATCAACCTGAAGAAGTGTCAGTATCACAGTGACACCACAGAGGATCTGTGAGTCAAAAAATTGTAAGTGATAATTCTTTTCAAATACAGCAAGATCAGCAGATACAATGGACTGTGAACTTCCAGTAAACAATGCATCACAGGAGTAGAAATCAGAGGAATTCCTGAAAATGCATAATTTAGAGATGCTCTAATATCCTGGATAGAAACACAAAATCTTAGGTACTCCTCCATGACAATGGAGAGTTATTGCTGTACGGATTATGTAGCATAAGACACAAACTTTTTTTTTTTCCTTTTACAGTTCTTCTTACCATTCACAATTCACATGCTCTTTAATAAAGGAAGATCGTATGGGTTTAGAAATGTATGTGGTCATGTGGAGTTAACAATAAAATTCCAATTGAAACAAGTCATGCTTGTATCAGGCCCATATATGGTGTGAAGACAGAGCCTATTTTTCTCTAAGTAAAGCACTAAAATTAGAATCTACAGTAACTGGATTCATGACATTCTTTTTGTGAGGCTGATCTACTGATAGCATCCTTCTGCTATGCAAGATATCTCTGCTGACATCTGATCAGAGTGCTGGATATCTTCCTGAGCAGATTTAGTAGTCTGACATTTCGTTTTCTGACTCTTGGTCACATCAATCTGAACCCTAGAACTCCAGATAGGACAGGAGTTAGAAATAAAAAAACCCCTACAATTCCATAAAAGGTAAAAATAACTACATATAGTGTTGCTGTTGAAATACGATGCTTGCTGTGTGTGACAAGAAGTAAGAAGACTAAGTGTCATTTTCACCAGGTGTTTTCGATGACATGATGTGGGCTTGGTAAAAGGTGGTGCCACATTCTACTTCTTCATGTCAGTCATACTGTCTATAATAGATTTTTCTTCTCTAGTTCAATGGATATTTAAATGTTATCTTTCTGTCTTACTCTAACATTACCTGTTACTGAAGGAGAATAGCCACTCTTCAAAATCTTGACTTAAAACAACTTCTGCAGCTTCATACTTGTATTTCATAAGACCATATATTTCAATCAATTTATAGCAGTACATCAACAATAATAGCAGTTATCAACTTGAACTCTGAAATTAATATGCCTTCCCACATTAACTTTTCAACCTTTCTTACAATTTTTATGGATGTAGGTTTACTGTCTATAATGTGTCATACTTCAGTACATCTGGGCATATTAATATAACTTATTTATTATGATTTTCACACCATTAACCTTTATTTTTCCCATGTTATATTTTTGTTGCTGTTGTTGTGGAGAATGCTTAATAACTCTATAATTGTTATGTAAAATGTGCATTACATTATAAGTCTCTAGCTGCAACTTGTTAATCTTTTCTTCATTAAAAATGAACTCAAAGAGTTAATCTATACAATGTCTCTTTAAGTCACAGGGTCAGTATGCCACCTTTGTACAAATAATGGTGCATCATTTTCTTTGCTCTAAAATATGTACATATTGATTTAAAAAATCCAACTTAAGCTGTCTGAGTTCTTGAAGAAAGTTCAGGTAATGTCATTATTTATTTTATGGAGCCGCTTGTGAGCTTAGACACGCTATTGAATGGGCAATCATCTGGCTTCCTAGGAGCAGTGAAGTCTGAGTTCACTCATAGTTTCTATTGTCTTTCTGATTAAAAGCACTGTGAGTTTTAATCCAGTTTTGAGAGTGATCAACATCCATGACTCTCCCTCACCAACCTATTTTCACTTCTTCCAGACAGTAGATTCTTCCAGCCTCTGAACACTTTCTTCAGCAGCTGCTGTAACTCTTTGCCCTAGTTGATGCAGCAGCAAGTGGTAGCACTGAACATTTGCCTCCAAAGTTGTTTTTCTAGGTTTAGAATAGTCTGAATTGTCTGACTAGCCTAGTGGCCTTCTACAATGAAGTGACTGCATCAGTTGACAAGGGAAGACCTATGGATGTCATCTATCTGGACTTCTACAAAGCCTTTGACACGGTCCCCCACAACATCCTGCTCTCTAAGTTCAAGAATTACGGGTTTGATGGGAGGACTGTTCAGTGGATAAAGAACTGGCTGGATGGTCACATCCAGAGAGTGATGGTCAACAGCTCAATGTCCAGATGAAGGAAGCTGACAAGTGGTGTCCCTCAGGGGTCTGTACTGGGACCACTGTTGTTTAATATCTTCATTAAAGATATAGACAATGGAATTGAGTGCACCCGTAGCAAGTTTGCAGATGAAACCAAACTGGGGGGTGCAGTTGATATGCCAGAGGGACGGGATGCCATCCAGAGGGATCCGGATAGGCTGGAGACATAGGCCCAGATGAACCTTGTGAGGTTCTACAAGGCCAAGTGCAGGGTCCTGCACCTAGCCTGGGGTAACCAACACTATCAGTATAGTCTGGGAGAGGATCTACTGGAGANCACAGGAAGTTCCGTTCACCCACTCCTCGCTGCGATTGCTGCTGGCTCCGGACGGCTCTGTGGCTGCTACAACTCCACGTGGCTCGGGAGAAATACAGTGACATCCGAGGATCGGTGTTGTACATATTTGTATATATACCTTCCCTTGTTACCTCTGTATATTTCCCCTCCTCTGATATCCCTTTTGTTACTCCCTGTTAAAAGTTGTGATCTTAATTTTCCAACTTTGTGTGAGGCCTTCCTGCCCTGGGAGAGAAGAGGGGAGGGGGAAGAGGGGTGAAACTAATTCTGCTCCCTGGGGGTTGTCCTGAGCCCTAAACGGAGACAGACCTCTAGAGGTCTTTTCCAGCCTAAAACATTCTATGATTCTATGAATATTTATTTTCTTTAGTTGATTATTACAGTAATTGACCAAATCATCACTGTGTGTGTGAATTATTTCCTTGCAAGATTAAGGCCTTTATCTTCCTCCTCCAAGAGATCTAAGACTTTATTAATACTGTAATGTATTGGCATACCTCAGCAGAAAGTGGTCACAAAGGCTGTGGCATATCCTACCCGTCCTACTCATTATTCCTGTTCCCATTACCTTACCTGAAAATAGACTGTAGACATATATTTCAAACAAGGAAAGCAGGCAATGGGTAGCAAGATTTGGCCTAAAATTTGTGGATTTTTGTTATGGCAACAAGATTTTAATGCAAAGAATGCAAAACAGGAACAATGACTCCTAAAGTATGTAAAAGATTTGTCCGAAAATAGTTAGCTGTTATCAAGAAGAATTCCAGAAAGGCAATGAGGACTCAATACCTGGCATCCGTTCTCTTCTGTGGCACAAATAGGTGCTGTTCAGACCATTAGACACATATGAGGATGTGGTTGCAAGAGACTGAGTCCATCAAATTTATGAAGATAAGCACCAGAAGAAATGAATTACTTACAGTTTTGGTAAATAAATATCACCTTCTGCTTTCATATGATGTCTTATCAGATTTTCTTACGTTAAATTCCCATATTGGGATATTTAGGGAACTATAAGGAAAGTGTTTCTATGAACTAGGTCTCTAGGCATCTACGACAGCTCATAATAGAGCTAGAGAGGTATTTAGCTCATCCTAAATTAAGAACTTACTATCTGAATGACCCTTGAGACTCCATTCATTATATTGACTAATACTGCATTGGCTTAATTCAGACTCCCCAAAGTAATAGTTAATATGACCTGAGATATCTTAAATTGTCAGAGAAATATGACAGATACGATACTTGAAGATCTACACTGCTGTAGACTGACACCTGGAAACCGAAGGAATACCTAGACCATATCAAACAGTACAACATTCCTATGTATATGCAAGTGAGTCAAGTTGGCCTCCTAACTATAATGGAAGTTTATATAACTCCCTGCCTAGATACCTGCCTATATCTGCATGCTTATTTTTTTACAGAGATTAATAGTCTCAGATCATTGACCATAAATTAAAGCAGAAGCACATCTTTCAGTAATATGCATTTGAAAACAGTATTAAAAAAAACCCCAAACAAACCACAAAAATTGATAAGAAATTTTCATAGGGTATAAGTTTATTTTGATTTTACATGTATTATCACATTATCATGAGAAGACAATTTATCATTATTACAGAAACAAAAAGATTGATGATAAGTAAAACACATCTGTTCATTTTAAACCCTCTGAAAAGACAAATTAGTGTCTGTACTTTAAAATTTAGATTTGGAGGGGAAAAATCCTCTAGAATATACAGAATGACATAAAACCTTATGGTCTTGAAGCAAAAGTTAAGCTTAATGGCTATAACACAAAATCCTTAGATAAGAAAGTGCAGCAAAACAGGGTTTTCCTTTTGTGTCCATTTCTGCTTTACCATGTGAATGAAATCCCAGGCAGCCATTTTCAACATATTTTTGATACCAGTCTGTGGAATATAATTTATTTCAATATGACAAATGATTTGATAGGAAGAAGTCATAGAATCATCAGGGTTGGAAGGGACCTTAAAGATCGTCTTGTTCCAACCCCCCACAGACTATCTTCTATTACTGTAGTCATTCAAAGGAAGAAGGTTTCTTCTGCTCTGATTGTGACACTAGTGACCACATGCATGAATATAGGACTTTTTGTATAATATTTTACTACTATATGTGGAAGCTGTTAGAATTTCAGAAAATGAGCTTAATATCTTGGCTGTCAATGTCTCAGTAGTTGAGCAGACACATAGGTGATTTGAAAGAATTTGTTAAAAATAACAGCATAATTTACACCTCCTTTTGAATGCTGTCACCAATGTCATGAAAGCTGGAAAGCTGAAATTCCGAATGTAATTAACGGACTACAGTAAAGGGGTTATTCTCCACATCAAGTACTATCTTGGGCCTTCCCAAGTAGGGACTTTCAGATCTGACTCAGGAAAAAAAGAAAATGCCAGTCAAGTAACACATTAATAGTCAGAGTACCTCTGAAAGAAGGTGCATCAAAACTTTGAGTGAGCATGTAACAAGCATTTCAAGGGTCAGTTGTGATTTTGGCTGAATGTAACTGGAAAAAACTTCAATGCAGCATGAAACTGGTAAAATGGTTAAAAAAATCTGTTTTATTGTACAAATCTCTTTGTCTTTGGTGAAGAACAATCCATCTTGGAGATGCAAAAGTTAAACCTGAGAAGGAACAGCAGTGCTACAGTAATACAGTCTTAGTACTGTAGCTGCTTCCAGGAGGAGACCACTTACAGGAATTAAATACAGACCTCCTCAGTGATGCAAGTACAATATACCTAAACAGATAAAGCAGACCTTTATGGCCAAATTGGGATCTCAAACAGCAGGGTTCTTTCTCATTATTTCAATCTGGACAGTCTTCATTATTGTGATACTGCTGTTCTCATCTTTGCCATTCTCTGCCCTCTCTGTTCTTTATCTTTCAGTACAAACAGTATTCAGCTGTAGTAACAGTTCTGTTACATATATAAGGCAAGTAGACCTTACTGTGACTACTTTGACACCTTGAATTAATTCCTGCTTAAATGGAAGCAGAGGTGGCTTGGTTTTTTGTTTTGTTTTGTTTTTTTTTAATTTTGTTTTGGTTCTAACAAACATTGCATAAACACAAAACAACTGTGTTTGGTTGGAAACCTTGATTCTAACAACTCCTATAACAATTTCTCTTTTTGAAATTCCCAAGAGAATGCAAATAGTTACAGTGATTTATCATTCTCATTGTTTTGTTTTCAAACCTGTTTCCAGTTCATTTTGTCTGCCTTCAAATTCCTTCTATTAGTTCTTACTACTTTCTGAGCTTCTCTCCTGCTTCTATGCCTGCAGCATAGAAGTTTAGTCCTCTGTTATGGAGTGATGCACCCTCCCCTATGAAAGACCTCGATTGTTCATTGCCACTCCATCCATAAGGTGACTTATCCAATCACTGATAGCAAACATAGAATCTTAGGTGATGCCAGGGACACATAGTGTGCAAGTCATCTGGCAGCAACAGCCAAACATACCAAAACCTTTTGAATACAAGTAAGAGTCAGGACATCTCTTGCCTCCATAATGATATTGTAATCTTATAGAATCATACTTTACATGAATAAAGGTGGTCAGCTAGCAGTTGAAACTTAAAAGGATGATTATCATTTTCTCCAGATAATCCACTTTTTCAAGGTTACAGTATTGTAATAAGAAAGTACGGGATTCCTCTTCACATGCTGAAGCTTAATTATGAAACACCCGAAGTGGACTAACAGATATTTATTTACTGAAAATATTAAAAATATAGCTTCTTGAATGACTTTCATGATAATGGTAATGAGTTGGATATTAATTTTTCACCTTCAAGAAGTATTTTCAATTTTCTTTAAGAAATACTAATCTAATTGATTATCTTCAGCACTTTTATATAATTTGTATTTGTTTTTTTTTTAATTGCAAACTCAAATTGTTTCCACATTCTGGTCCCATTCTGAATCATCAAGAATGCAACTACTGAAGTTTAGAGGAGATTCAAAGACTGAACAGATGCAAACCTCTTCAAATATTATAGTCATCAAGACACAAAGAAATTGTTTTGTGTCACACTCTTAATTTAAAATGTAGTTCAGGAAAAAAATAACCAAGCAAAAATAAAGGCATTTTCCTCTTTTCATTCCCCAAGATACTATGTCTTGTTTTAAGTTAATTAAAATTCAAATTTATTTATCCCAAAAGTAATTGCTTTTGATCATGCCATACCAAGTCTCAGGTTTGAATCTGAAGTTCTGTCTCTGTCAAGGAAAGAGAAGTGATCATTAGCTAAAGCTGATTTTTCATAAGAGATACTCAAAACCAGAAGCATCTGTACAAAATTTTAACATATATTTTATTATATGCAAATAAATAATTATTCCATTGGCGAAATTTCTCACAAACTTTCCACACAAAATGGATAACCTCTGCAAATTAAAATAAGAAAATTAAAATCACAATCATGTGTCTGCAATTTTCACTGCATAGACACCCTTAATCAGTAAGGTCTAAACAGTATTTTGAAGATGCAAAATTTCAAATGAGATCTCCTATGTCTTTTTGCACCCTGTGGTGACAGCTACAATGCTTTCAGTAATAGGATCTACCTCAAAGCTTTTTTAGCACTATAGGATTTCTTTCTGCCCTACTAGGTCTTCTCTCTGATCTTTGATAGCCTTTGGATCACAGTATGGATGAAAGATCTTGAAACAGAATAAATTAATGAACAAGCAAACTTGAAAGAATTCAGGCCTTTGTGTCTTAATATGACACAAACTACTTGTTTTTAAATTGTCCCCTGACATAAGTGACTTTTCTATCATTTCCCTGTGCTAAAACCCAAGGATCTATACAAACTCAAAGCTTTATACTGACAAATTACTCCATTCAGTTCTCATAAGAAAATTTATCTGTCTTCAGAACTTCATAATGCCTCATGAAAACTGTTGAGGCTTAACATTTTCATTCTCTGAAGCTACAAAGAAGTTTACTGTTATCAACTATTTCTCCCCTTTGCTTTTAATATTTCTGACTTAAAAGTACAGACTTGTTTGGCACATGAACTGTACAATTTGAAGCTGACCTGTAAAAATCTCATATATTTTTGTCCAAAAGTCATTGTCAATGAGATATCTAATACCCATGAAATCACAGTTCCTATAAAATGACTCTGTAATAGACGGCTTCAGGATTTGCAGCTCTCTTGTGACTCTTGTTTGAGATCCTTTCCTAATAACCACTTATACATAATCGGATGGACTTTATGCAACCTCATCCAGTAAATGGGCCGTGTGAATGTTTCTCTATTATTGCCTCCTTAGCTCTCAGACTACACAACAGTTGATAGTAATTCTGTATGAAAACAAATTACTGGTTCTAACAATAGAAATCTCAATGGCCTTGACATAAGTAATTTCAAAATACAGTGGAGTCTAGATCTAAAGGAGTGCTTTAGGGATGAAAAAATGTCTTTGTTAGACTGGTTTCCCACTAAATTGGTCATTGCGATCTTTGTTCTGCGAAAAAAAATAAAATAAAATAAAAGGAAATTACTTTGATTAAGTGGTTAGGCTCTTAAAGTTATGCTCCTCAAATAAATCCTTTACTACATTGCTTTCACAGCTGCCCAGAAAGAATATTTTTAATTTGCATCTCAATATCAAGTGATAAATATTTTGTCACACTGTTTATAAAGGGCAGACAAATACATCACACAGCTTAGAATTATTTTAGGGAATTAAAAACTATGTCTTGTACTTACAAGAGTAATATGGATATGTGTAGTTCTAGTGTTGTTTAATTTTGCATTGTGTAAGGTATTTAGTAATGATTAAGTAGATTTTTTTTTTTTCCAAATCTTGTGTCTATCCTGCTTAATGGCTGAGTTATCAAACAACAGCAACAGCACATAAACCAAACAATATGCAGGAATTGATATAGGTTTTATAAAAAGACAAAATGAGCTGTCATGTCATCGCAGAATTTATTATATTTATTGCTGTTAAACAAGCAAGGGTCAAATACATGCTTTCTGATTCAGAATTCTCTGTAATTTTACAGTTGCATTTATTTTTTGTGATTCTGTGCTCAAAAGCAATTGGCTAGTTATGTTAACTTTTTTTTTTTGTAATTGTGTCTTCCTTCAGTTTGGTCTGAACTTTAATTTTTGCTATGATATGAATTTTGTCTGTAGAGTCACTAAAGTTTAGAATCTTAATTTGTTTCTGTATGGTGACTGAAAAAGCACACCATGTGTTTTCAATAGCATGAGGCAGGCTCTTGACAGGAGTTATTGTTCAATATTAAACTCTATTCAATGCCAGTGAGGCAAAGGAAGAATTTCTGTCTGTTCACTCAGCTACTAAACTATTTCAGTTACAATCCTAAATATTTCCTAAGCTTGTGAAGAACAACATGGCAACAAGGCCAACTAGTCTATACTAAATTTGAGAAAGATTAGCTAGTGGGGTTTGTCCTGTTAGGTGATTGCTATATGCTATATGTAATTTTAAATTTTTGTCAGTGGCCAGTTTATTAAATTTATGTGCACATAATGATTTTTAAGAGATATGTATTAATATTGACATACATTTAAATTTTGACAATTACATTACATGAATTTTCCCAGGTTACGCTCTATTACAGAAAACAAAACAACAAAACCCATTAGATGATTTATGATGTTTGGGTTTCATAGATTAAATTTCAGTCAGTCTCTTGCTACCTACATTATGTAAATTATATAAACTCATATAAATTTTATCATATAAGCTTGCCAGAAATGTCAAGAAGACTTGTTATTTTCATAGGAAAGACCATGCCATACTGTTAGCCTCAAACTCAACAAAACATTAGAAATAAAGAACTGTGAGGAAACTAAACTCAGTAGGTTACATTAGTGTAGATAACACCTACACCAAAATATAGTGTTCTATCTACACTAAATATGACATGGTTGCTTTGCTTTAATATTATTCTGTTGTTTTGGAGAAGGCAGAATCTGAAGTAAACTAAGTTGTACTTACCAGTGCTAGAGTTGTCACTTGCAGTATTGCCATACTTTAGATATTGCAAAGGAGTAGTACAGCACTATTTATGCACAGAGTTCTTGCTCCATATTTAGGTCATTACGACTTTTTGTTTTCTTCATTGGCCTCTGATAACAGATTTTAGTTCAGTTTTGAAATGTAGGTAGTACTTTGGTTCCAGCTGAATAAGGCATGCAGTCAGGTGTTTCACTCGGTCAGGAGCCTCATACTCATGTGTCTGAGTGACTGGTAAAACTTCTGTCAGAGAGAGAGAGAGAGAGATAAACAAGTTTCCTCTGTGATATCCTACCTAACATCATCTTTTGGGAAATTGCATCTGCAGTAGCACATCTCAGGACACAAGAGGAGTACATACTGAAAATGTTACCACTCTGATTAAGCAAATATAAATTTGTTAGGCAGTGTGACATCACTACTTTATGCTGTGAATGATGAAAGAAACAAATGGAACATTTTATATACTATGATGTAAAATGGTAAAATTAGTACTTGAAAAAATTAATTTTGGGATTACAGTCAGTACATAACAGTTTGCTTCTGCCTCTCTTTCCTTTTCACACTTTTTCTTTGCTCCACTATGGTCTTTTCCATGGGCTGTAGGGGGAAAACCTGCCCTACTATGGTCTTCACCACAAGCTGGAGGACGATGTCTGCACCAGCACCCCCAGGTTTGCAAGGTTATTTCTGTCATATTTTTTTCCTTACTCCTTTACTCTACAGCGTTTTGCCTTTTATATAGCCTGTTTTCCTTGAGATGCCACCACCTTGGCTCCTGGGCTTAGTTGTGCCCTGTGGTAGGTCTGTTGGAGCCAGCTGGAATCAGCACATGGCAGCCCAAGTCTCTCCTCAGAGAGGCTGCCCTGCAGCACCCATTGCCAGCACCTGGGCACGAGCACTCAATATAGTATGTTATATTACAGGAAATGTAATTAAAATACCCAACTTACAATTTTAAAGTTTATGACTTACAAGTTTAAAATTTTAGAAAATTAGTTTTTAAATTAAGCTAAAGGAAAACTATATGTATTTTAATATTATTATGAACAAAAAAGGAGCTTTCTTAATTTCTGTGTTTGGGTTTTTTTTAGTTTCTGATTTGGTAGTATTTTCATAATTTATTTTCTTTTTGCTCGTCTTATTCTGTAAATTTTAATTAGTAAGTTATAGGTTATAATAAAATATTTTTTCAAAATATAAAAAACATATTAATCAAAATATTTTGAAACTCCAGAATAGTAAAAGGAAAAAAAATTAAAGTGGTAACATTACCAGTCAAAATACCAGCTATATATTTTTATGTTATATTCATCTGTGTGTGTTTGTAATTATTTAAAGCCACCTTCTAAACAAGTAGTTGGTAAATATTATTGATGAAGATGACTAGAGACCAGTGACTCTAACTGGAAAACAAACTCTCAGAGGCTGATACCTGAAACATGCTGAGTTCAGGCAATATTGTGAGATCTGTAAACAGTTAAGTAGCTCAGAGGATATTTGATTACATGTTTTGGTCTTGCCTGTCTGTGCTAAATGTAGCTCTTAGCCAACAGAGTGACCTAGCACCAGACTTATCCTTCTTGGGGTTCTTTGGGATAAATCAGACTCTTAGCACTATTTAGGATATCCTCTTAACTTTTATAATTGATTACAACTGTAAGAAGCCATAGCAAACCACTGATGTTACAGAGCACCATGTGTTTCAAGCTACAATTTCTTTCAGCATGGTTGTCTGTATTTTGAAAAGGAAGAAAAGACGTTTATCATAATCTCAGAGCTGAGAAGGTGTATTTTTTAGGATAATTTTGCCTGCCATCTTCCTTTCTTTTGTTGAGTTTTCACTCTATGTCCAAAGGCTGATAATACCTTTTCCTGTTCTTCAATGCTTGATTCTTTAAGGTTTTCATACATGCAAAATATGAATCAGAATAAGGGGGGGTAATGTAGACTCAGTGGTCAAGATTTTGTGGTAAAGGTACTCTCTATTACCACTATTAAGACAAGCATTCATACAAGCTACTTCAATAAGGGTCAACTAGGTAAAATAAAATATTTCTTCCTTTATTTCAACAGATGTTGGTTCACATCCTATTCATGAAATAATTTATAACATTATATTAGACTATATTATTTTTTTTATTCAATACAGCCAAGAAGACATTTGATTGCATTGATCGGTTTATTTTATTTTTTTCATAAACTCATCCAGTATATATATTGCTGCAATTGGGATTTATATCTCAATTGTAAAATCATCCCAGCAGACATAAGCCCTGATTACCTTAACATTTATGCAACATTTTGACAGAAATGCTGTTTACAGTGAAATTATACATTAACCACGTATAGGATGTACATAGGTTGGTAACACTTTTTGAAGGTAAGATTTACATATTTCTTCTCCAGACTTTACAAGCCTGCCTATAACTAATCTGATTTAATACACTATACTAAGGACTTACTTTGCATTTGAATAGTCTAGTTTGTTACAAAGAAAATGCAAAAGCAAAAGACTTTTTAACAGATTCACCAGCAATTGTGAAAAATTATAAATTATTGATAACTAGTTCCAAAATGAAAAATTTCCAACTGAATTAAACAAGTTATTTAATGGATATAAAAGAATATTTACTTTGATATTTCAGTGTTAGTCTGTGCACAGACAGTGTCAACAGATTGCCAGGATAACAAAACATATATCTTGTGGGATAGTAGTATTTTTTTTTTCCATCTGAAGGACTGTTTATGGGGTTCCATCCAACACATAAGGAAGTCACTTGCAAGGAGAAATACATGTCAGAAGTTACACACTGTATTTCTAATAAGCAAAGCAATTTTTTTTTGTTTGCTTATATGCACTTGTATGTATATGTATGTATGTATACATATTTATTTTTTTAAAATAATGAGATCTGGCAATATTGAAAAAAAATTATCTTAAGTTAAAAACAAATGTATTTGGAGGAAAAAATGGGAGACTTCTCTATCATTATAAATAATATTAATTTACTACTTCATCCGATTTTTTTCTCCAAAATAGGAATAAACTAAACAACTTTAGATATGAAACAGCTGAAGCAAGCATTTTGTTAAGTTTGATTTATTTATTTCTATTTCAAACAACACCTATACTGTGCTTGGAGCACATTAAAACTCTGATAAAATTTAAAATTAAGATGATTTGTCTTTCTAGGTTTTTAAAGCTATAACTCACACTTATATGCTACTTGATAAATGCTATCCAGAACATGCTCAATATTTTTCTAAACTTAGCTGTCCCAATAGTGTTCATTTTTGAAGAATTTTAGTTCAGGATTTGATTTGTTCAGTTTATTTTCCTTTCTGTATTTTTTGTTTGTTTGTTAAACATGTACACTGTAATTATTTAATAAACTCAGCAAAAATAAATAGAAAAAAATTATTAACAGTTAACCTGGTCAAAGTGCAAATAAAATATAATTTTAAATAAACAAACTGTCCATGTTGCTGCTCTTTCTATTAATTTACACATACAGATTATCAAAGATAGTATCTAAGTCTTTGGCATGCACCCACTAGTGTATTATTTCATTTTAAACTTCCTTATGTTTACATTCAATATCTTTCCAAAACTTGATTTCAGTAATGAAGTTTTCCTTTATTATAGTCTCTTGCTTACCTAGTTACACAGTATCTGAACTCCTCTGTCAAATATGTATTGAACAATAAACACCACTTTCACTACCACTATCACTATCCCTAGATCTGTTAAGAAACACTAGCTATGACAGAACCTTTCAATCTGAGAATTCACTGAAAGAGGAGATTTAGGGTGACAACAGGCAAACAACATGTCTGAAAGATCATAAAATGTAATAGCAATTGCATAAGAAGGGAACAAAAACCTGAGCTGTTGACATGGAGTTGAGAAACAAATTACTGGAAAAGATTGACAGCACAGGCACAGCTTGAAATGAGTCTAAGGACTATTCTACGATGGTATTTTGTAAGAACAACGATGGACAGCCTGGAGGATTGAAAGTGAAAAAGGAATCATTGCAACCTGAAGGGTTGATTAGCTGAATAGGCATAATTAGAAGGGGAGGACTGGGAAAAAATATTGAAATCAGATTATGTTCTAGGTTCATGATCCATTCATAACTGGACAGTTAGGTGGAGAGGAACCTCATGAAGTTCAACAAGGACATGTGTAAGGTCCTGCACCTAGGGAGGAATAACCCCATGTACCAGTACAGGTTAGGTATTGACCTGCTGGAAAGAAGCTCTGCAGAGAAACACCTTGGGGTCCTGGAGGACAATAAGTTGATGATGAGGCAGAAATGTGCCTTTGTGGCCAAGAAGACCAATTGCATCCTGGGCTGCATTAAGAAAAGTGTGACCTACAGGTCAAGGGACCAGGCTGAACAACCCCAGCTCTCCCAGCCTGTCTTCAAAGGGGGGGTGTTCCAGCCCTCTGATCAACTTTGTGAGCCTCCTCTGGACTACTTGCCACAGGTCCATGTGTTTCTTATGTTGGGGGCCTGTCTCATCCCAGTCTATGGACAATGAGAGAGATGAATCTTTATAATCCCCAGAAAAGGCTATCCCTACTCGACAGGGCCGAAGTGGTGGTAGAGTCACAGTGATGACTCAGAGGCACAGTACAAACATTGGCTTTTATTAACAATTTTACACTAAGTTACGCTAATGTATTTGGTGAATAACAGGTATTTGAATTTTGCTGTAGGAAAATTATCTCCTTATTGATTGTCTGGATAGCACCCATTTTGAAAAGGAAAAAAGAGAAAGAAAGAGTAAAGGAGAAAGAAAATGGGAAAGGGAGGAGGAAAGGAATAAGTATCACCACCCTTTGATTCTGCCTGGTCTTCTTGGAGTCAGGTCATCTTCTTGCTCTGTGGATGGTGGGTCAACAATGAGAAATGTAAAGGTTCACTTTTATATAGTTTTACTTTTCATGGTACCACCTACAGGGCAGTGACTGCTTTATCAAGTTTCCACAAAGTTCACAGTAGATATCTCAAAATGGGTCAGGTCGGTGAGACAACAGGGGTCGCTTGTGGTCATGGAGTCTCCCAACAAGGTGACCAAAATTTGACCTCAAGGTGACATCCAATGTTGGCTTGTAAGAAGCAGCTCACCATTCTGTCTTCACGGGGTCCATTCTGTTTCTTATCTGATCCCGTTTTGTTCTCTTATCTTGTTCCTTTGCAGCTGGAATTGTTTGAGACAGTGCAGAATTGATAGTTTTGGACATGTCCTTGACATGTCCCTAACAGGGCCCCAGAGCTGAATGCAGTACTCCAGGTGGGGTCTCATGAGAGTGGAGTAGAGAGGCGGAATCACTTCCCTCGACCAGCAGGTCACACTTGTTTTGAGGAAGCCCAGGATGCGATTGCCTTTCCTGGCTATGAGTCTACATTGCTGGCTCACATTCAGT
>VYZX01033902.1:14312-32773 GCA_013401335.1 Brachypteracias leptosomus
TTTCAGCTCTATTATTTGTTGCTAGGTGGGCTGAAGGAAGCCATTCATTGTTTTATGCTCAAAACACCTTTCCAAAAAATGCACTTCAGTATAGGTACTCTTATACACTTTCTATACTTAATTCCATTTTTGCAAATCATGTCCTAAAATCTTAGAAGTACAAAATTTATCACATAGTTAAAAAATAAACCAACCAAAAAAACCAACAAAAAACCAAACACAACACAAAGAATATTTGAACTATTCTCTCCACTGAGCTTAGAAACACCTCTGCTACTTCTCTCTGGTGNTTCCAATTATGTGTCTGACCAGAACAGCCCTTTGGTATAAGACTTAACCTTTGAATAACCCTCAGCGCAGAACTAGATCAGCTGCTAGGGATCTGACCTGAAAAAGACCTTGACACTGCCAGAGCTCTATATGTGCTTGAAAATGTTCCACCTTGTGCTTGTCATAGCCAGCGTCCGTGTTGTTATTTGCAATTACATTTGTGTGTTGGACGCGATTCTCCGATAAGAAGCCGATAATTAGCGGAACGCTCTGATTACAATTCACTGCTTCACGGTGGTGCACATTTTTGTTTGTTTTGTTTTGTAGTATGGGGGGTTTTTCTTTCATTAAAGAATGCCCAGAAAAGAGCAATTAGTTTCAGTGGCAATTGGGTAAGTGCAGCAGACAAAGAGAGCAAATTGCCTTTAGCAGACAATTTATAAATCAGCTGTAGATTTCCAGCTCAGTTTTTATTTTTGTTTCCCTGAGTTATCTTCCACTAAACTGATGGGTAACATCATCAGAGGCAGTTTGGTGTAATTTACTATAAGAAAACATAATTAAAAATATATTCATCAGATTTCCTAGGGTTTTCTTCAAGGACAGTGAACAGCAGCAGCATAACAAGGACTAGGAATTGACCTTCTCTATGAGCTAATTTTGCTACTTTAAATCTATGTTTCTTCTCCCACAGAAGTCAGTATAAAACCGAGAGAAGACATAGCCAAAACTGCGTAGCAAATCCTAGTTAACATCTACCTGCCATGAACATCACATACCATTTTGTCAGACATGGATCTGACCAGGATATGGATGGCTATTTTATGGTGCAATTTTCTTTAATGCATCCCTTTCTTCAATAACACACTTTCCAAACAGAGGCCGAGGATAGCGTACAAATGTGACAATGAATTGCACAAAGATGAATTCTTCAGAAAAGAAGTCAAAACCCAGTAACATTTATTTAAAAAAACCAAAACCAAAACCAACAAACAACATTATTTTAAGCCACCCTCATCATCAGAGCATAGAACATAGCAATGTTACTTGCTGGCATAGGAGGAAAAAAAAGTAGACTGTTAGCTCAGAGACACCTATGAATAACAAAAAACACTGAGAATGAGACTATTTCAGGTCTTCCATCTTGCCTATTATTACAACCTAGTGTGAAGTAAAACTGCTCTTGGTTCTGACCTCACAGATGCAAAACCACTGAGGTAGCTCCAGACTCAGATAACTCCAAATATTAGTATAGAGAGTTATAAGTCTACCTTGTCTTAAGAAGGCAGAGCATCAATTTGCTGTACTAACAAGTAAAAATATGATGTGCCTGATACCTACACTATTATTTAAATAATCAATATTTATTTTTAATAAACACAAGAAAGAGTAACTGGCCTGATAGATTAGCATATGAGGCTCTTACTCTCAAGTTGGTGCTTTTTTTAAAGTGGATTGTTGTACAGGGTTCAATGAAATACTAATTTCTTCGCCACACCCCCACAAAACAAGCAACTGTCAAACTGTTTAACTGTCCTGATTAAATCCCACAGGGTTCTGGTAATGAAAAGCAGCCAAATGCACAAGCTAACAATAAGTGACATTGTGTAGCAGTGATCTCTGAAACATTTTGTTTTCAAAGCATTAACCAAGACACAGAGTTTTCTCATTCTTTCCATAACATGCAGTAGGGTCTTTAACTTTTACCTGGCTGTGTACCTTGGCAAGCAGCAGGGCTGTGCAGAGGAAATGCCTATAGAAGGTACCACATGAAAACATCAATATCATATCCAGAAGTGCTGTAAATCAGCATGAACCCCCAACATGCACATGTTGGGGTGAATCTTGAACCCCCAGACTTTTGACTGAGATGCAGAAGCACTACCAAATGAACCAAAGGCAAATGAGAAACAACCAAAGACAAATGAATATATGCCAGGGCTTATGTGTGCTATCAAGCAATAAATACACTAGGAGTAGGAAGTGCAAAAAGTAATTAAGGTTAAGAAAGAGGCATATGCAAGCTATAAAACATTAGGTAGAGAGGAGGACTAGAAAGATTACAGAAGGAAGTTAAGAGAGTGTAAAGAAAAAAATTAATACAAGAGGCAGAGACAGTAAGGGAGATTGCATGAGAGGTAAAGATAAATAAGAAGATATTTTTCGGCTCTGAAAGCTTCAGAATGCTGGAGAAGTGTCTCTAAGAGATGGCAGAGCAATTCTATTCTAAAAAGCAAACATGATGTTCTTAAGAACTAAATCAAGTATTTTTAACTCCACATTTGGAGTCTCCCTATGGATTCTGGGGGTAATAATATACGCATCTTGGCTAAAATTGTGCAGCTTTCACAAGGGGCTGCAAATTGACCAGCCCACATGCACATTATGATATATTGTATTGTAGTTATCCTTTGTAAGGGTAACCGGATAAACTGAATTTGATGTAAAAACAGGACCACATTAGAAGAAGGGCTTGAAGTGTTTGGAAGGGTGTCAAAAGACAAGGTGTAAACAGGCCAGATGTGGCAAAAAGAAACTCAAAACCCTTAGAAAAGTGATTTAATATTGTCCAATCAGAGAACAGTCATATCAGTGACAATGACATTTTAAGTGCCAGAGGGAGTATTAGTGTTTCTGCACTTAGATGTCTAAGTAGAAACATGAAATGGTCAGAATACCACGGGTGGCTATTTAAGGACCTTGTTTGTTCTGTTTTTCTTGGATGTGTTGATATTAACTGCTTGGGAAGTCACTAATCTTAGCATGCAAGAACTGGTATCTCTAAGCAAGAGGCTGTGTAAGCACACACAAGGGCATTTTCACCATCAAAATCTATTCAAACAATCTGTTGGAAAAGTCCTAGGCAGAATAGCAAAAGCAAATCTCTTCCTTCTGGCAGTGATGGAAAATAGGGATCTTGAAAGATAAGTTTTCTGTAATATGTTCATCTCTCCACCTTGAGTATTCTTGATTCTTAATATTTCCTATGTAAATATATTTCCATTGTTTTTATTGAACAGTGTTACAGTGTGCCATCTACCAAAGTTTAAAAATTATGCTAATGTGGCACATACTGGTGCATGGACAGTGGTGGAGATGACAGCATTACTTGTTTGGCTGGGGGCTGGTTAATGAAGCAAAGACAAAGGTTGGCTGAGGCTGTGACTGGCTTCCTCCTTCTCATTATATTTGACCACTTATAAAAAAAAGTGCCTGTATATTCTAATACAGCCTGGTCACCTTTGGCACTGGGCCGAGGAAATGAGACTTCACTGAGACAGAGGACTCCCACAAAAAAGTGTGAAAAATTGAAATGACAAGGTTGTGTTGATAGCTTGTTGAATGAATGAAGGGAATGAATTGAAATTTACATTTATATAGCACCGTTCATCTCCACTGTATCACTCAGGACTAAGGAGTTCGCGGCAGACTTACTTTGCCAGCACAGCTGCAGCAGGGAATGAAGTAGAATAGGACTAAACATTGTTTTCCCAGAAACAGACCCTACCTAGCAGTGGAGAAAGGCAAAGAACTTGTGTAAAGCTTAAAAAGGGTGGAAAACAGGAAATAAAAAGTAGAGCACTTCACACATGGAAGATTAGGAAGTGAGGAAGGTACTTTTGAAAGTATTTTTAAGTTTAGATCATTGTTCCAGGGAAAAAACAAAGCAAAAAAACCACACAAAAAAAATTATAATCCTTTAATCTATTCCAATCCAGAAACAAGTATCCCTATATTCCTCACTTTCTAACAATGAAAACCTACAAATATGGTGATTCAGTAGTACAATGATTACATCATTGCCTGTCCTTAAAGCTAGAAAGCTCTTTCTAAACTATAACTTAATTTCTTGATTTCACTTGTCAACTGCTTCCTAATCAATTCTTGCTGAACATGAGGTTCAACTGAAGAAACTGATCACTGTCTTCTTGATAACAGCTTTTTATATACTGGAAAGCTTGAGTCATGTCCCTGTTGGTCCTTGGTATGGCTAAAGGGTGGGTCAGTACTTACCTTTAATGACTTGACCCTCATTTCACCTGTATATCATGCTACTATTTCAATATGAGAATATAGCACTGTTTGAGGGTCTAAACTGAGATCTTTACCATATGTTTGATTAATGTAAGTAATTGTATGTTGGATATTTGGGAGACAAGCTAGCAACTGCTACTGTACACTCACTGATCACTTGCACACAAGGAGAATTTGGCAAAATAAAGTTTATCAACCCATGGAACCCACACATTTACTTAATTCAACCTCCAAGGTCCTACAGAGAGCCTCACCTCTAACCCATTATCGTTCATCCATCACATTTAGCAAATTCCGAGTCATCTCATGCTGATGGTGCTAAAAATTTGCTTTCTTTGAGCATTTTCCTTGTAAAAATGAAATGCCTTAAAAGCAAACATCTTTTGCTTTTTAAAAGAAAATAACATCTACAAGGCAAGAAAATCTGACTTCTAGGTTGCACTTGCACTACTTGCTGGTGTGATAAAGAGTTGGTTGAATTCCTGCATAATTCAGTGCTAAATAAAGTCATTCTTCAAAATGCAGCAGAACACAGAACACGTCACATTCTTCCAATCTGCTGTGAATTTTAGGGCGATCTGGGAAACAGCTTGGTCAGTGTGTGCAACATGGTACATGCAGCAGAGTTTTCTCCTTTCCTTGCACCAAAAATCATGCAAGTTTGCCCCCAAATAATGAGATTTCAAAACAGGTCCACACTGATACACAACTAATTATTTTTGCTGTGACATTTTCAGCTGACCAAATACAGGTCTATGACAAAGCAAGTTACACAGATCACATGAGATACCTATGTAATATCATCCCATATCTGCTACAGACTGAAAGCTGAATCCCCCATGAACTGGACATACAGAGGTGCAAGTCCCAGCTTTCAAAATACTTGCTCCCACATTTCCTTTTCCCATTCTCCCCTCTCACCTACTGCAGTGTTTTCCCAACACCTATTCCCCAACTACCCCTAGCCTTCACTTCTTATCCTTTGGCCTTCAGGGTGGAGCTGCAGCTTCCCTTCCAGCCCCCCATCTACAAACACCGGCAGCTCCCCGAAGACTCAGACTACTTTCCTGCTTCCCCACTTTTCTGAGCACTCATCTCCAGAGGAAAGGTTTCTTGTGAGCTTTAACCCTTCTGACCCATCTCTTTGCTTGACGGTGGTGATGGGCAGCTAATAGCAAGTGCCTGCTGAGCTCGGCTCTGCTGCTGCATCAGAGCGAGCAGAGGAGGCCAACGTTGCTGCCAAGAGCATTTCAGACTGCAGCCCATGAACAACACGGTGAGATTCTGTGCAATACAAAACAGCATGAGTGCTGATACTATTCAATCACTTCCTTGTGGTTCTTTTTACCCAGATGGATACCCTACTAATTCACACGTACTACTTAATTCACCAATGTTTGTAGTAGCCTTAATGTAGTAGTCTTAAAGTAGTCTCTATGGATATAGAGATTCGTTTTACCATTGTAACGTTCTTAATATAGTTATTTTGCACAACAATGGCAGGTCCTTGTTCCTCAACATTAATCTTTATGTGTTGTAATACAGCATTAAAGAAGACAGTTTTGGTGAAGTGGTAAATACTGCTTTTAAAAAAGAAGTCCTTTATTTAAATTCCTAAAAGTTTAGGTTTTCTTTTATAACAAAAAAAGGGCTCACAGAAGACCGATGACTTCCCACTCAGCCCTGGATCTGACATGCTATACAGATGGGTGCTGCTGATGCCTCTCACAGAGACACTCTATGTGAAACCAAGCAACTGGCTCAATTTTGCTGGGGGGAGAGGGGGGGGGAAGGACACAGCAAACCTTCCTTTCTCCTGAACTTTGTCTACTTAACTGTCTACTTAACTTTGTAAGTTCTTTCAATTAGCTCATGGTGAAATGGGGCCAGGTTTGCAGGCAGAGATAAACACAAAAGATTACAATAGCTAAGAAAGAAATAATACAAATAAGGATCTCTGCTGAAGCAGGTGTTAAATAAGTGGAAATGTTGCTATTGCTCTGGAGGTGAAACTAGAGGTGGGAGAAAAATGTTAAATTAAACTTCAAGGGTAAATCAAATGTTTTTCACCTTGATAGCAGACTCACGGCCTGAGTTACAAAATATTGGGATAATATACTCATATTGAGATAATATACCCAGAAGAAGAAAATCCACGTGTATAGGATTCAAATTTTGGAAACTGTGACATTAAGCAGAAACAGTCAAGATTGGGAGGCAGACAAAGAGCAGAGGGTTAAAGGAATAAAGAATATGGAAAATTCTGTTGAGCATGTATAGTCCATACTCACAGAATCAAAGAATCATTTGGGTTGGAAAAATCCTTAAGAACATTGAGTCCAACTAAACATAACACTGTCAAGTCCATCCCTAAACCATGTCCCTAAGCATCATGTCTACTTCTAAATACCTTTAGAGATGGTGACTCGATCACTTCCCTGGGCAGCCTATGACTCTAAGATGTACCAGAAAGAAGAGGTTAAAAACTGAGACTTTGACAAAAAAGGGAGGTTTGAAATTTGAGAAAGCTGTCTCAAATTCACCATTAGAAACATAAAACGACACAGCCTTGGAGTAGGGACAGAGAGACAAGAGGAATACAGCACTGATTAGTGATGTCAGAACCTTTCCAGAGGTACAGCTGCATGGAAAAGAATTATATCCTCACATAAGAACTGGGGAAGTAATTTGCTGGTCTGTAGGAGGAACACTTACTGGAAATCAAGTAGAAAGCTGGCAAGACATCTGTGCTGGCAGTAATGGTGAGACTTAGAGGTAAGACACTGGTTATTTGGGGACAAGAGAGGGAAAACTTTCCTGTTTGTCTAGTTCCCTGAGAAAACAGGGACCTCAAAATCATACCACATCTGCAGTCAAACCATACCAGGTCTGCTACAAGACCTTATACATGCCCAGAACTTCTTCATCCCACCACTCAAGGTAATATCTTCAATAAAGAAAGACAGACGATAATGTACTTCTGAGCAACTAAGAGCAAGGTAGCTCCAGGATATTACAGGTGGCTGATGAGAAAGGATTATTTGGTGCCAACCACCTCTGAGCAGTGCCAAGTGTGCCTGCAGCTAAGTGGGTGAGATTTTACAAAGATGAATGCAAATTCAGCTACCAGAGCAGGAATAAGGAAGGATGAAGTGCTGGACTGGGGAAAGTGCAGCTGCCCTGGGCAAGGGCAGCTCATTAGAAAAGGCTCTCAGGTAGCTCATGAAAATTATAAAGTCTCTATGCTCCTCTGGCATTAAACTGAGCTTTCCAGTTTACTCCTCTGCCATCATGTCTTCTGGAGACATCTGGAAGTGGCCTGGACCTACTTGGCTTGTGCTCTGAAGTGAGAGCATAGATGGTGGGCCAGACATAGAAGACTTTGAAATGTGTTCACAAAGAGCAAAGGGAAGTTTGAAGAGTATACAAGGAACCGATTGGTGTTGAAGATTCAGCATGGGAAAGAGAAAGGTCATGTATTAAATGCAAATTGGGAAGGTTCAGGTGTTTCAGAGAGGGGAAGGAGTGAGGAAATTTGAGGTCTGGGGAAAGCACAGATAAGCTGAATAAACAAAATACAAAGAGCTATCATGGCAGTCATGTGCCTGCACAAAAGAAAAATGCTCTTCCAAAAAATAGATTCCCTATTAAGTGATTTTGCTTGATTTTTTCACGCCACTCATGAGTTATCAATCTCCCCAACCATAAAGACAAATGTCATATCGGCCCTAACCCATCAGCTATTCTCAATTTATCACCATTTAATATATATTAAAATGCTTTTACCTCTGATTGCAAAAACAAACAAAATAAGGCAACATAAATCAAAAAGAAAGGGAAAAGGAGATGAGGAGGCTGAAGAGACAGAAAAGAGATCTGCTTCTCAAAAGAATGGATTTTTTTTTCTCTTGATCTTAGCATCCAGGCTCTCAAGGCCTCTACACCACAAAAATACTCCAATGGTCTTACACTGTAAATCACATCAGTAGTTTATTAATCCCCTCACACCACAGTAACAAATGCTCCGCTGTGGAAGGGGAGCAGGGAAGCTGCAGAGTAGTAACAAACTCAGCAGCCCTATGTCTCTCTCTCTCTCTGATCCCATTATAAACTAACACAATATTTTTCTCCAATTTTCAGTCGGTATTGCAGCTCACAGCAGAAAAGATACTGAAAGCAGCAGGAGCCAGGCAGGGGTGTCAGACTTCAGAGCGGACACTGCCTTGGGACCTGGGGGGGCCAGTAAATCAGTGCACGCTTGTCAACAGCTCCAAGCTGCAGGAATTACTCAAGCGAAAATAACAAATGGCTGTCATTGTGGAGCCAAAAACCTGTGATTATAATTATCACATCCCCAGTGACCTTGCATAAACTTTAATCCCTCTCCAATGGAGCATTTAAATAGCCTGCATCTACTGGCAGGGGACCGTGTCCCCTTGGTTGGAAATACAGAGACTAGGAAAGAAACGAGGCACAAAGAAACCACCAAGCCCCTCTGTGTCTTACAGCTTGTATTAAAGAGCTGTACAAGGAAAGCCCTGTCACTGTCATTTTAATTGATATTATATAGTCATCCTGAATTCAAAATGCCATGGTGGTATCCAAACTTGGCTAAACCCAGCACTGAGCATTTTAATCAGATGAAAAGGTCAAATAACACCAAGATTTCATCACTGCATTCAGTGGGTCACTGGGCTGAGAAAGTGGGTATACAAGGTGTGTGGATGAGTTGTTGAGTCAAGAAATCTCCAAGGAGGCAACCTCCTTCCACCTTGGAGAGGTTAGCTCACCCTTGCAGGTCACACCACAATCAAGAGTTGAATGAATTCTTCAGCTGTGGTTAAAGTCCTTTTTCCACTGCTAAAATCAGGTATTTAAACTATTTGGTTAAACTGTAAGGTTTGCCCCTTAGATTAAATGTCTTTGATTACATAATTAAGGGCCGTTATTTGCCAGCACCTTGTTCTACTTCTCTAGGTCTAAAGGTACTTCCATACAATACAGATGGATACAACAGAAAACCATAAAAGCTACAATCTGGGAAAAACAAATATTTTTATTCTGAAGGATTTTATAGTCCTCATGTTTCTGATGTTGAAAGGATCCTTTAAGGGGAAAAAAATTTATTCACGGTATTTTTTGTATCCAAGTCCCCCAAAACACATCAAAAGCATAGTAGGAATTTCATGGCATTTCTTTGAAACTGTGTGAACAAAGTTGTTCCGTGATAATCTGATTACTAGTTTACAGACCACAGAAACTGTTATGCTTGCAAACCAGGTAATTTCCCCAGAAGGTAATTTCCTCCCAGAAGCACTTCCAGCACTCAACAGATACAGGTCTAAAACACAAGACCTTTATCCTACATACATGTGTTAACTATGTTCAGCATGAGCTTTGCACCCTGGTATCACAAAACAGTGACTGTTTTTACAATATTGCTGCAAGAAGACAAAATGAATTTATGACTGGAAAAGGATTTTGCTTATTGCGCAGGCTTTCAATAGATTTCAGAGATAGTACATCAGGAGAATTACACATTCAAATTAGCAGTAATTTTAAATATTCGAAACTTTAAAAATAGATAAATCAGTGTCATAGTAAGTCACTTATTGAGCATTTCTGTATTAGTGTATAGACTGATGCAGGTACTGCTCACCTCCACTTCTCTGTGTTAAATAAGTAAAAGATATCTACAGCAAGAGATATTTTCCTAAAATTAGGAAATTGTACTGTCTAGGAAAGCAAGAAATACTTGAAACGGAGTAGTTTGTGCCCACACTGAAAGTTGTATCTGTAAATGTGGAATCAGACATAAAACTTACTAAGAAGCAGCCTTAGTACAGTTAAAGGGCTACATTGGATCACAGGATTTTTTCCAAGCAGGTGTGTTATCCTAAACCACAGGTCCTGGCAAGTCTCTAGCAAGCTCTTTTAACCCAGCAGTGTCAGCCCCGCTCAACAGTGAGCTCAAAAACACGGCTACAGCTGGCACAAGCCTCCTTTTTGCTCTGTAACTGGATTAGGGTATTCTCTGGACCAGAGAGACACTGAGAGAGACAGCCAGAGCTTCACAGAGCTTTGCACCCCTGTGACACTCTGGAAATAGGTGGTGGCACAGGAGAGACAGCTCTTTTCAGCCAGTGGCACAGAGCAGGAACTGGATTGAGTCCAGGTGCCTTCACAACCCAAAGCCACTCAAAAGCCAACGCATAGTATGAACTTTCACCAGCCTCATTCATTTTAAATGAAAATTCTTCATTTGCTTCACTGTAACATAAATAAATACATTAAAAATCATGTAATAGTAGCTTGGCACATTTCTCCTTTTGTCAGGAATCATTCCAAATGTCTTCTCTCCTTTCCTGATTAGCAACATAATAGTTTTGTGAGTTTAGAGCTGCGTATATTATGTGTTGTATGTGAATTTTAAATGGTAAATTCCTCTATTTATCCCATGTACTGGAGATGAGTTACCACCAACTGACTCTGTTTTGTTTCTCCTTTGACATGTCAACCAACCTCACTCCTACAACAACCTTGTACCATCTCATCTTGGAGAATGAGCAGAATTTTAGAAATTTTCTCTCTTTCTTCATGTCAGTAACTGTAAAAGAATTGACAATAACTGTTATTATAAGACCAGCTTTTAGTTGATTGTTGCAACTTGCCCATGCACTGTTTTGTAAATTCATCTCTAGGAAAAGAAAAGCAAAACCAAATAAACAAAAAAAAAACCCCACAAAATCTGTGCTTTCTGTGCGTTAATACTTGAACACTCACCAAATCTAGTATGAAATCATACATAAACACCTGATATCATAGTCAATTAGTCATTATTTGCCATGGAATAGTACAAGGGAAGAGGGTGTTAACCTGTTTGTTTTTACAAAATATTATGGAAAGCCTGTTTAGCCCTTTCTTCCTTATCCTGAGACAAATCACAGACACTTGCCACAACTTATTTTATATTATGAGCCTATTTGGAGTATATGTTTGTCAAAATTGAAATTATTTTGAACTGCCTATTGCTGGACACTGGCATTCCTTAGAAATCACAGAAAGAAAATGGTTGTGAAAAGAGAATTATGTTCTATGAAAAGTATTATAAAATTTCATTTTTTCTGATATCAATGGTGTAAGCCTTTTGCAGTCCTGTATCCCTAACATCACAGAAGGCATGCAATGAAAAAAACAAAGCAGTGGTGTTTATGTAATGCAGTGGGACCAGGTGACTGTACAAATGGGTCATTTTTGAAGAGTTTCAATTTCAGTGTAGAGCAACTTCAATAAACAGCTCATAAAACTACCTTCACGTTATGGGGCAAATTGCTCATCTCTGAATCATAGTTGCTCTTGTCTTCCCATTCAGAACCCTTTCCACAAGTCCCACTGGCATTAATGGGAGCTCCACAAGCAGAACAAATAGACAATCATTTCATACTGAGAGGAGAATTTCCCCCACACGGTGTGTGTCCATCACACAAACCCAGCTTTCACTGAGGGAGCGAAACACAACCCGCCTGAGCCTCCTCATCTCCACCTTTCCATCCCCTCCTCCGTGCTCTGCTGCCTGTGGCCACCAGGACCAGACAGGCAATCTGACATTTTTAACAGCTTTTATTGTTTCATAACACTGGTTTCCAGCTGTTTCACATTCCCTGGCACTTTCCAGTGGTGATGTTGGATTCACTCAAACGATGACCCTGGTTTACTGAAATGCCAAAAGCAATCTCTAGCCCTATAATATTGTGACCTCCTAAAGACCCCATCCAGAGGAGAGAGTTACTTGGAAAATGCAGTGAAACCCAGATGAATAGAGATGTCACCAACCCTTGGGGAGGTCCTGTGTGCTTTAGCTGAACAAGGAACCTATATAATGCATGAGGATGATGCATAAGCTTGAGGGAGGAGAGATGTCATACACAGAGAAGCCAGAGCAGCCACCCACCACCCCTCATCACAAGTCAAAACCAGGTAGAAATAGAAGGCAGAAATAAGCTGCTATACCCCAGGGGAATTCACCCCATGACTTCCAATCTTTCAGAGAACTTGGGCAGTGCATAAGAATCTTGGCACTGCAATGTCTTTTTCCCAGATTTTGGGGAAAAATTGCTGACTAGGACTTTTTATTTTTCCAAGTTTTAATTTTTTCCCTTTACAAGCTAGCAGTGCAGACCACCGGACTAGTGCTGGATAGACTTTAAACACCCAAAACCTGCAAGCACTCAACAATCTTTCCTACAAGAGAAATATTAAAAGCACTCATTTAATTTCTTGCCTTTTTACTCCTTTCCTTTTCATTTATCCCATTCCCCAAGACATTTATACCAGCCTGAAGTACAGACAGGGCTTGAAGAGGGAATCATCTATATTTAGAGAGGGGTATTTCTCAAAGGAGTTCCTGAATCCTAAAACTTTCACAGGGTTTCATGAAACCCAAGAAATATGGACCTGACCCTAGGATCTTCACCTCAAGAAGCTTTTCTTCCAAAATTGGTGTGAGTTTTCCAGCAAAAGCAATGGCCAATCTGCTTTTTCTGACAAAAATAGTTTTATCAGAAAATCTTCAGCTAGAATCAAGTCCACTTAGCATTGTCAGCTTTAATTCCAGGTTTCCCCCTCAGTGTAACTTTCTTCCTCAAGCTGATCTCCCAGAGTCATACAAATATAGCAAATATTGTATATGCTACAGTTATGTCAGAACCTTGCAATATAAAACTTGTATGTTTGAAACTAGGAAAATAATTTAAGGGAGACGAAAATTACATGTACTACTTTTTGATTTACATTTTTGAGAGTTTTTGGCCCCAGTTTCTTTGTCCTTTAAGGTAGAAATGTAGTGCATCTCTCTTCTGGTGGGAAGCTGAAAGCATTCTTTTCTCATTTCTGATTCGTTTCAGCTCTTTCACAGAATCACAGAATGTCAGGGATTGGAAGGGACCTCAAAAAATCATCTAGTCCAATCCCCCTGCCGGAGCAGGAACACCTAGATGAGGTTACACAGGAAGGCGTCCAGGCAGGTTTTGAATATCTCCAGAGAAGGAGACTCCACAACCTCCCTGGGCAGCCTGTTCCAGTGTCCTGTTGCCCTCACTGAGAAGAAGTTTCTTCTCATATTTAAGTGGAACCTCCTGTGTTCCAGTTTGTACCCGTTACCCCTTGTCTTATCATTGTTTGTCACCGAGAAGAGCCTGGCTCCATCTTCGTGACACTCCCCCTTTATATATTTATAAACATTAATGAGGTCTCCCCTTAGTCTCCTCTTCTGCAAGCTAAAGAGACCCAGCTCCCTCAGCCTTTCCTCATAAGGGAGATGCTCCACTCCCTTAATCATCTTTGTAGCCCTACGCTGGACTCTCTCCAGCAGTTCCCTGTCCTTCTTGAACTGAGGGGCCCAGAACTGGACACAATATTCCAGATGAGGTCTCACCAGGGCAGAGTAGAGGGGCAGGAGAACCTCTCTCGACCTACTAACCACCCCCCTTCTAATACACCCCAGGATGCCATTGGCCTTCTTGGCCACAAGGGCACAGTGCTGGCTCATGGTCATCCTGCTGTCCACCAGGACCCCCAGGTCCCTTTCCCCTACACTGCTCTCTAATAGGTCATTCCCCAATTTATACTGGAACCTGGGGTTGTTCCTGCCCAGATGCAGGACTCTGCACTTTCCCTTGTTATATTTCATTAAATTTTTCCCCGCCCAACTCTCCAGCCTGTCCAGGTCTCGCTGGATGGCAGCACAGCCCTCTGGTGTGTCAGCCACTCCTCCCAGCTTGGTGTCATCAGCAAATTTGCTGATAGTACACTCAACTCCCTCATCTAAGTCATTGATGAATATATTGAATAATACTGGCCCCAGTACTGACCCTTGGGGCACTCCACTAGTTACAGGCCTCCAACTGGACTCTGCCCCGTTGACCACGACTCTCTGGCTTCTTTCCTTCAGCCAGTTCGTAGTCCACCTCACTACCCGTTCTTCCAGTCCACACTTCCTCAGTTTAGCTGTGAGGATGCTGTGGGAGACCTTGTCAAAGGCTATGAAGGTAAGGTTCATGTGGTTTGAAGTCTAATGATAACGATTTGGCACAGCCTTAAATATAAGCAATTAGGGAATCCATTGACCGTAACAAACAATGGACCAAAAAAACTTGTTGTAGAGAAGGTACTTCCCAGCTGCCCGTTATAATAATTTTTGCCTGTAGTTATAACTCAAAAATTGAATTCACTCAAAAAACAAATACTTTTTTTTTTTGCTTAAATATCCTAAATCAAGCATTAAATTACAGTTCTTTCAAGAATTAACTTCATCATTACCTTTCCTCTGTGAAAGGGATAAAAGAAGTAACTCTTAGACATCTATGTGAAAGGGACAAGTACAAGCACACTGTAGAGACATCTGCATAATAAAATCCCCGTGTACACTTCCACATGTCACATGCATGTGTGAATACATATACATATATGTACAAGTATATTTATGGGTGCATATTTATATATTTTTATATATATACACACAGAGTCACCCTATGAAAAATGAAAGTCCAATGACAATGTGTGTGATCCCCACAAGCCTAGCACTTCAATTATAAAGCAATCCTAGCACAAATCCAGAAAATGTCACTGTCGCATGCTTCCATTGTATGCTGTTGAAAATACCTCCAAAGTTTGAAAATTAATCACACAGCAATGCCAATCTTTTAAGCTAGGCATCTATGAACCAACCTCTTCCCTACTGAATGCATTACATTGAAATCATATAATTGCAGGCTGCCATTCAGTCACCCTTAACAATAGGAGACTTTGAAAATTGGAATTTTTTTCCCCTCTGACTCCCAACTTGCAAGCATGAAGCACACAGCAAGAGCTTGGTGCCTTTTAAATTACCTAAAATCTACATCCTTCAGACAAATGAACAAAAAAAAAAAAAAAAAAAGGGTGCAATTTAAGGGCAAATCATTTTGTGTTAATCCTTGGGAACTCAAAGCATGAAGATAAAAGAAGAAAAAATGCAGGTTTCACTTTGCTCATTATGGGACATTGACTTTCACCTAATAGTATGCAATTAAAATTTCTTCATGAGATTTCCTTATTGAAATAAGAAAGATAGCGCCGTGCTGAATGTGGTGATAGATCTGGTATAAACGTGCTTCCTGCACAAACTGATTTATCATGTCTCATTCCAGCAGTACTTTCTTGCTTGCTCATTTCTCATCTTATTACTGTGAAGTTGTAATTAAAGAGGATCCTCCCACGGAGAAGAGTTCTCCTTCAGGACAAGCTAAATTATAAATGCACTGTTCTTTCTCTGAGACCAATTTAAAGGGGCAGTCTGCTGACAGAAAGATGCACATCTAATACCCGGGGCTCCTGGCTCCGTAATATTATGCAGGCTTCTTTCTGTTAGATACAGAATAAATTTGGTTTATAAGCTGGGCTTCCTGGGCAAATACACCTCTGCAATTGACTATTTCAATTTAAATACATAGACAATTCAATTAAAATGGTATTGAACCACTGTGGCTGATTTATTTTGTGGATACTTCATGTATGATCACTTGTATAATACACTGAAATATTTCAAAGGGCACTGAAAGCTATTTAAGGAATAAAGAGCTTGTAAAAATTCTTCCTATTCTTCAGGAACAATAGAACGTTTGACCAAAAAGGCAATCATCACTGACCATAATGAGGTGAATTTGCCAAGGAGATACCACCATAAGGCAACATAAGCAATAGGCACAGGATCAATTTGACACCAAGCCTTCCTTTCTCTACCAAATTCTCAACCCTTCAAATACATGGATTTGCACCAATGACAATAAAAATATAAAACTTACTTTGTTCCTTTTTTGGGCTTATATCCTTAATGCAATAAACTATTCCTACTGCAAGCAATGGTAAAAATCCAGTGTCCTTCAAGGGTAGATACTCCAAAGAAGGACTCCCAGTAGTGCTCTTGTGCCTTTGTGACTGAACACCTAAACCTAAATACAGCAATACATTGTAACCCCATTAAACTTATTTTTGGAAAGGTTCTACATTACAAGAAAATTAATTCCAAGAATAACAATTATTCATCCCACCTCACAGTAACTCTCAAAGTCACTTCTGATGCTTTTCTGAGGACTCTGGAAAGAGGAAATCAGCAGGTAAACCTCATAAAATGGGACTGGGAGAGAAGAATGTACTGAAAAATAAGAGTGAGCTCTCTGAGCTTGAAATGCATTTCCAAGAATAAGAATCTTCCCTTAGCTTTGGAGTATATATGTATCTTAATATTAAACATTACTTTCATGGTATCCTGCCCTTAATGTCAGTGTGGGATCTAAAAGAATCCAAATTTTTTGATAATGAAAATCCATCTGATACTCAAAAGGTTCATGCAACCTTGAGACAGCCTTTTACACTACAACATCCTATAGCTTTATATTTCTCCTTGAGTCCATTAATTTAATTGCATCTCTGGATTTCATTTTAAAATATTTTATTGTAATCATAGGAGAGAGCAATAATTTATTAATGTGCTCAGTAGCGGTATTAGTCACAGAGGGTAGCATTATATTTGCAGACATATAATTTCAGAGTTAATTTCATAAAAGTATAGGTGAACTTGGTCCTTAAATTAATACCATTGTCTTTGCAGGAGAATTAAGACAGGCCATTCATTCTGTGTCGCATGTACAATGCTTTAAATGTGATTCAAAGAGCTGTGTAAAAGTGAAGTGTTTGTAGCAGCTGATATGACCATTAGGGTCTAGATTCCATGTGGAAAAAATTGTTTTGAAATGTTATGTCAATAGACGGTGATACATCTATAGCTGAGTATTTTTAAGCCCATTTAAAAAAATAAAATCTCAATGAATGTATGTAAAAATGCTAAGCAAAAATTATCTGAATCAACTTTCAAAACCAACAGAGGTTGAAATATTAAATCATGGGATTATCTTTCTTTTTTGCAAGTTCTGTCTCCCATCTTGCCAAAAGAAGAGAAAATGTGACAAGGGGAAAAGGAAGGAAAACAACACAACACCCCAAAACCTCAGCTTTGCTTGCTTTATCGCATTTCTTACTGATAATTCTATTTGCTCTATTAGTACTGCAAATTACATGGGGCTAATCAGATGTAAATTTTCATATTCAAAAGCCCAGTGCAGAATGGTGTAATAGTTCTACTGAACACATCACATCATCTTGCTTGTGCTTCATAGTTTATGTTTCCATGGAATGCTGGCAAGTCCTAACACAACTGAATCCACTTCTTCAGAGGTCATTTTCCTTAAAATTTCTAATACATTTAGATAAAACATAAAAGGTGAAGTCTACAAACACTCACAAAGCAATTGAAAATAAGGAAATATAGCCATTGACAATGCCACTTTTAGTCAGGCAAACATTCGCCAGAAATTCTTTCTTTTAAGTACATTCCCCGCTCTGATAAAGGGCCTGGTTCTGTTTAAAAACTTACAAGGTGTTGGTTGTAAAAAGCTTTCCCCTGTTAGATGTCTTAACACAGAGAAAATTCAAACAGTGCAACAAAGTGACTTAAAACCTCAATACTCTCAGTCTGCTTTCTGAAGGGTTTATGGTCAGAATGGATATACATATCTTCATTTATGAAGAATTTGTTGTGCTAAAATTCTCTGAGGCTGCGTATTGCTTGCCAAGCTTCTGACTAGGGAGAATTTGTTTTATGGATGAATTATTACCTACTAACTTACATAGCATTGTAAATATAGCTGCTGTTGGGCAGCAGCAGGTCAGAGCCAAGCAGACAAGGGTCTCTGCTCTCACCAGCTTATAGAGTAAAGAGACAACCATTGACAAACTACAGGATCAGGCAGAAGATAAGTAAAGCAAGAAGTATCCATTAGCCCTCAGTAACAGGATAGGTAGCGATTCAGACATTGCATATAAAAAATTACAATCTAGAGAATAAATAAAAGAGCATTTCTAACTGGCAGGCTCCTCTCAGTCCCTACTACCTTTTGTTCTTACCAGTTACTTCTGCTGGCTGACAAATCATCTTCCCAACACAATAAATTTGTTATGGAACATTATCTCAGGCTGAGGAAGGTCAGGATGTGCTAAAGGTCATGTATGTATTAACCCACTACATGACAGTCCTCATCCTTAGTCTAAAACATAGTCTTAAA